>CM031583.1:2262625-2392070 GCA_018467065.1 Ephestia elutella
CATCTCTAGTTATACCTATAGTAATTATGTACTAATTTCACAGGAAAACGGGAAATAACTAAATTATTAGATACCATATAAAAGTATAAATACGTTTTGTTTTTACTTGACCTACATAAAAGTATTTGTTTCTTTTCAGAACTTTGCCGTGGAACTTCAATTGGAAAGCCAAGCTGAAATAGACATCGATCAGTTCAAAGACACCTTGAACAGGGCAGGTGGCGCGAACTACGGAACTGGCATCCGAGATTTATGAATTGCACAATGTTCCAACAATTAAATTCTTACCACAAGCCAACGAGATTTGTCTCAACTTCATGGAAAATTTTAAAAAATCATTAAATATTTTTGCGGTGGTAAGAAATCATTTTACAAGGTTCTGGCCAATATCGGGTCGACGGTTTTTCTACAATATTAATTATTAGTATGTATCTAATATTTTTTTTACGATTGAGCATTGTAATTAGTCATTTCGTAACAATTTTAGTCTTATTTTTGTCATGTTAAAGATCTATTTATTTTTTTAATTAACAAAATTGATGCCAGTCGTTGAAATTTGTACTGTAAGGACTTTTTAATTTATAAAGGCATTGTGCAATTACTTCTTTGGTACCGTAATTTAAGGGTTTTGCCAAAAATTTTAGCAAATGTTGCCATGTAGAAGGCGCGTTAAGTGCATTTATTTTTGTCAACATGTATTTTATGACCATGTCGAAATTTTACAACGTATTGTATACAAAATTTGGATTTTATGGGCTTTTATACATTGAATACCTAGTTATTATTATAACGCAGCATATTATTATTATCGATAAACCAACTGAAATTAAATTAACCAACAATATCTTGGTTTTCATTTTTACCCTTTCGCATTCTAGAAAATTAATAATTCAACTTTTTTGCTGGCTTCAAACACGACGTACGAACATTCCAAATTGTAGCTTTTCTAGTAGGAACTTTGATCAAATTGAACAAAATAAGAAAATTAAACAAAAAGAATTAAATATAAATTTTATTTTTAGCAAAGAAAGTAAACAAAATGTATTCCAAAATTCATCTTATTACTTAACCACAAATAATAAGTTTATTTCTTTATTCTATTGGCTGAATGATTTGGCTATATCGAACACAATGGTATAAAAGGACCCGTTCTGAGGGTAAGTTTAACCTGTCAGTTACAAATCATTCAAAATTATCGTTAACAAAATAAGGCTATACAACGGCTTACAACAATATGGTATAACTTCAGTTATATAAGCATTCATGTTTACTTACTATGATGTACTTGTTGCAAAACGTGGTGGTGAATTAAAAAATATGGGCTTCATTTCTACTGGTGTAATAAAAAATAATTTTACAATTTCTAAAATAGTAGGTATGAAACAGCTAATTTTTTTTTCGGTCGGATTGAGTCTATCCCATAGAGCTATAAAAATTTCATTCTTTAAATAATAATAATTTAAAGAATGATGTCTATGGTCCCGTACAAAAAGATATTTATAAGTACTTTCTTTCACCAATAGTAGGGATGCCAATGCTTTTGAATTCACCCTGTATAATGAAATCATTTGTAATATTGCTATAATATTTAATGCATGTTGGTAACTGGTCAAGAATGTTTCAACTTAATTGCTTCGTTTTAATATGAGCTATGTTATGACACAAGTCGAAACTTGTGCGACAAGGATCTTTTTGCATATGAGTGAGGGCGCCACCTACGTTTTAAATAAGAAATTTCAATAGTTTAGACATTAGTTCCGTTTTCTACCACGTGCAAAAAGATCCTTGTAAAACGGATTTAGGATGAACCAACTTTTTTTTATCATTGCAATACCAAATAGAATAGTCGTGATTGGTTATAAGCATTTGCACGAACTATGCGATTGGTTGATAAATAACCAGTGTTGCCAGCTAAATTTACACAGCGCCCCCATTTATTTTCTACTCTTTTACAGTCTGATCAGAATCTAAACTTGGGTCGGGCTTTAGCGACTTCACTCCGGTCTCTTTGACAAATGTATATGTAGTGAAGTTAGTTTCGAATGGTTTGAAATGGTTTTGAATGACAACTTAACAAAAATAACAAAAACCGATAGAATTTAAATCGCATAGTATGTCGCACTGCATGTAGGATATTCGCCGGATTAATATGAATACATAGAAATTAAATTCAAATGTGTTAACACTATGCACGCCAAACAAACATTTTATATAATTTATTTTATTGCTTTGACATAACCTTACAAACTAAGTGGCGCATATTTCTTCAGACAGATTTTGCTCTGTTAGAAATACCGATATTATTACTGGTAGTAACAGAACAGTAAAGGGAATTTTCCATACAATTTTGAATACTAAGGCATGAGGCAATAAGCGCCATCTACTGACTTTAATATTAAAAAATATATATCAACGCGCACTGAAAAGTATTACAGGAATCATTGAAAATAAATTAGAATGATTAAGTGCGTGTAAGTTAGCTTCAGAGTCCTATGCAGCTCATGTAAGACGGCAGCAAAATAACGCTTCTATGCCACTTCAGATTATTCAGAATTTTATGGAATTTTCAAACTATACGTTATCTGACTTCATACTGCCATCTATCGGTAACTGGCAATAGTTTCGCAACTGTTATTACAGACAAGAATCACGTCTTTATCCCTTACGGGGTAGACAGAGACAGACGTGAGACTCAAAGGCCACGCTTAGCTGAATATTATATTATTATTTACTTTACATAATTGCATTTTATAAAAATTGTACTTATAACTAAGCATGCTCTTATCGTATTTTATATTAGACGTATCAAAGTAAGTGGCAGTTGCAAATAATAAAAAAAAATAATAAACATTTTTTTGCACGTCTTTACTTCACGGAGTAGACAGCGTCTCGGATTTGAATATTCATTTCAAAATTTAGTTTGTATTATCAATGATAATTGAAAAGTTACTATTTCTTTTTCTTCTTTTCCTATATCCCCCCGTCGGGGCAAAGGGCAGACACAAAGTTTTTCCATCGCGATCTGTCCGACGCGGCCATGGAAGTAATAAGTACTAGTACTTACTACTTCCATGGACGCGGCACTTTTTATTTCACTGACATTGACGTTTTAGGTATAGACTTTTCTATTTTGTGTCATTTTACTATGAAACATGGAAGTAAGCGTGCATACTTCCAAAAGTTCTAAACTATTTTTTTTAACAGCCTTTAGTGCCCCATTGTAGGTAAGACCCAATGATTTTGCTTCCGCCAGGACTATTATACTATTCTTTTTACATATATATTATCATTATCACGCCTTTTTCCCGTGGCAGAGACTAATGATTTATTATAGTTGTATTTCTTTTTGGATTTTTAATTTTAGTTCGCAAATTTCGAGGTAGCAACTGCCACTTTTTCGTCCGAAAAATGGTAGTGGTAAGTGCAGGGTTTTAAATCTAGAGGGTCTTGAGATAGACAGAATACAACAGATGTAGGTGTTTCGATGGATTGTACTTACAGAGGGTCATAAAAATATGGAATGAAATACCATAATCAATACAAAAGCCTCTTCAAATGCCTCTAGAAGACCCGCAAAGAAAAGTTACAGGTAAAAATACTTACATGATATTATTAGATATACTCATTAAATGTATTCATTAGGCAACATGGACGCAATATAGCGTAGCTATAATGAAGAAGATACGAAGAGTTTTTACTATGCGAATATCAAGTTTGATTTGACATTGTGAAAAATAATATTTTATATAATTTTTAACGCAGCCAGCTTTCTGGGCTTCATACTCCACGGACATTAGTAGATATGGATAATTTAGAATTTTAGTATAGTTTTAGTTTATTTTTCTTTAGTTAATTTTAGTTTTTATTTTTGTTAGACTTATTATAAACATAAAAAACATGAGTGTAATTTTATGAAAAGTTGACATTTTGTGAATTCGACATTTTTTTTATTTGACTATTATAACAATTCGTTTCTTCGTGAATTTGACATTCTAAGAAGTTGTCCTTTAGAGAAATTGTGTCAATTTGCGCCTAGTTGTCATTTTAGAGCACAATATATATGCCGTTTCATTTTAGTCAGTAGAAGTAAGCGAAATAGCATTTGTTGCCTAATGGATACACTGAGTTAAAAGGTATTTTTCCAATTTGCAATTTTTTATTGTTTTTCTAAATTTCTCCAGTATTACGTCTATATCGCTTACGAGGTAAACATAGCCAAAAGAAGCGAGACTCAAATTTGACATCTCAAAAATTAAGAACTTAACTTCAAACTTCAAAAAATTTGCAAATTGGAAAAAGTCGATCCTTAAATTTGCGTGCTCTATAGCACCTTTAAGTTAATGAGGGCTATTACTTTTATTCTCACCAGTGGTCGCTACTGGCGAATGAGGTCCTGTCATTGTTACAATAACGTCATTTGAATTTGACACATTGACAGCGTTGTACCATCTTAACCATAGACATAGAAAAAAATTTAAACCAATAGTTTTAAATTTATAAGTGCAATATGAATACAATAGAGACAATTTATCTTCCGAAACTGGCGCAACTGCCACGAAGCGAGAGTAATGCACTTCGAGCTTGACGCTCGTTGTGCAATACGGATGATTTTTTTTCTCACTTTATGATCTTAACATTTGTTTGAACCTCACACGTAGGTGCTGTGATCTAGTGGCATATTTAATCGCGATAGCCCTCATTCCCCAGAGCGCGAATATTTGCGAGTACGTAATCGTATCGTCACGTAAAAAAATATATGGAACTTGCACCTAAAAGAAAAGGACAGCCATGTGTGAGAGCGGGATAGCGATATACTCGATCGTTCGACAGAGTTCGGCCGGGAACATTCGAGAAGTAGCTCGAGGGATTTGGCTGGCCTATATAAGCGTGGTTGTTCGGCGCCGAGTTCAGTTCATCTTTAGACGAGCTAAGAGAAAGATCGAAGTGATACAAATGAGATCTAATAAGTCGAATTTGGCGATAATTACTGGACTCTGATTATTGTGCTTGGATAATTTGGACATCGTTGTGAGGAAACCCTTGTAACTTTAAGAGTGTTGTACTGAATATAGTATCATCAGTGTCATTAGGAGCCCTATTTTTGAAAATGTGACATTCCGCCGAAAACGATTAGACTATTATGTCGCACTCGTCTTATTATGTCACTAAAACATAAAAGCAGTATTTTTGAAATCACTCGTCTAGCAATGTTGCCAGTGATATGAAAATAATGCGATAAATAATTTCTGCTCCATTCTACGCAACGAAAACCGAATCGGTAACGAATCGTTAAAAAAATGTTCGTAAAGGGCATGTTCCATAACAGGCTATATCATGAGCAGTTCCCCAAAAATCAGAAATAATATCAAAAACCGATTAAAACTATCATATATTTGTTTTTTCGTGATCTTGTTATGGTATAAAAATACATTTAATATCGCTTAATGTCGTATAATGGCCATACTGACATAGCGCCCGTACGTACGTTCGGAAAATATGATACAGAAAATCAGATACAATGCTCGATATTTTCATTATATTTTAGAAAATTAATTAAAGTAAACGTTCCTAACACATGTTACAAGCAATATCATAAAAACATATGTGTATTTCACATAAATAGATGAATAATAAATAAAATAAACAAATTCTTTCCCGCGGGCACGTATGTAGTAAAAGTACATTTTTGAACGTACCGGAAATCGAACCTGTCAAATGAAGCGCGTCAACGTCAAATCATAATGGGTGTCGGCCATTTTGGCGGAACTCGCCTAACCTTCATTACGATTTTGTTGATTTTGTTACCATAGAAATGCTACGAATTTATCGGATTTACTTATAAGGCATTGATACTGACCTAAAAATGAAAAGTTTAGATAGGTGCTTAATGATATAGCCGGCTCCCCATACATTTGTGCAACAACCCCTTTTTAATCAAAGAGAACGTAAGTGTTAAACGGAACGCAAAAATGAAAATTCTAATAGATTCCATCTATATCCGTATCCGGTTGTCTATGTCATTCAAGATTTTGACGTAAAAATCGTTCGACTACCAAATTATACGATTATTCGACATAGACAATTCAAAAATACGGAATAATTGATATCGAAGAAAAATCATTCGGCTCACGCGTTTTTGGTGAGTCACATTTTCAAAAATCCCTGGTGTTTTTATCCAAATCCACGGACCAGTAGCCCGTAACAATATAAATCTTTGACGTGGCGATACGACTACATTTTCGCAAATATTCGTGCTCACTCTACTGTACTTATAGCTATACTAGTAACAGTTAGTATAGCTATCATTGTAGAGAAGATCCGAGCGCACGTAACAATTTATTCTGAGTGTGTTGCCCGAATAACACGCTGAGTAATGCTACGCCGTAACCCGTAGCGCGTTCGCCCTGGAAATTTGATATTATTAATAATAAACAAATTATATTTCATTTATATTTTTTTAAATTATATTATATTTTTTATATTTATTTATTTATTTCGACCAACAGGGATCATTCTTTGTAAATGTTATCACACTCATATAACAAAGAGGAAGTGTTTGTGAGTTTATTTGTGGCACCCCCCACAAGAATTTTTGTAATCGGTTCAGTAATTCCTACTTACTTACTATTGAAGCGGTTTCAAAAATTCTTTCACCAATAGAAAGCTACATTATACCTGAGTGAGTGAGTGTGAGTGAGGCTACAATTTATGTTTGTACGACCGAGCGAACCCAAAGAAGATACAAAGTTGTGATGTACCATATTAATGGTACTAATCAATGACCCTAAGGGAATCGTAGTGGTAGTGCTCGAGTGGGAATCTTGTGGTCAAAATGCCAATCAGAAAAATAACACAATTTTCTTTTCATTTTCAAACATTAAATAGAAAGAGACATATTAATTTTGCTGTGCAAGTAAGCTAACTGAAAATCGCTGATGGATCCATCCCCAGCTCAGAAATATATGAGGTTCACAGATACATACAGTACTACGCCTTTATCCTTTACGGGGTAGACAGAGTCAAGAGTCGTAAGACGATAAATTAATAAGTTCGAGACTTGTGCTATGGAATACTAACTCAACGATACTATATTTTGTAACAAATACATATAAAGACCCTCGTCAATAGTCGTCAATCTGAAAAAGATCATTTTCGATGTTGACTCGAAGAAATCCATCGAACCCGAGACCTCCAGCGTGGCAGTCCGGCGTAAGGACAGTTAGGTCACGAAATGGAGAATATTTGAGCATCTATAGAACTCAAAGGTGAGTGACTGACTGACATAGTGATCTATCAACGCACAGCCCAAACCACTGGACGGATCGGGCTGATATTTGGCATGCAGGTAGATGTTATGACGTAGGATTTGTTTGTGAGTTTGTTTGTGAGGGTCTGAACTACTGAACCGATTTCAAAAATTATTTCACCAATAAAAAGCTACATTATACCTGAGTGACATAGGCTACGATTTATATATGTACCTCCCGAGCGAAGCCGATTCAGACTTCAGATTGGCCTGGATCTTGGATGTTTATCTATATATGTATTTGTTATAAAATATAGTATCGTTGAGTTAGTATCCCATAACACAAGTCTCGAACTTACTTTGGGGCTAACTCAATCTGTGTGATTTGTCCGTATAGTATATTTATTTATCCTAACTAATATTATAAATGCGAAAGTGAGTTTGTTTATTTGTTACCTCTTCACGCTTTATCTACTGAACCAATCTTCCTGAAATTTCGCATACACATAGCTGGAAGTACTGAGAAGGACATAGAGTACCTTTCATCCCGAGACAAAGCACTGTTCCCGTGGGAAATCACGCGGGCGAAAGCTAATATCCTAACTAGTCTTAACTAATATTATAGATGCGAAAGTGAGTTTGTTTGTTTGTTAGTTACCTCTTCACGCTTTATCTACTGAACCAATCTTCCTGAAATTTCACACACACATAGGACATAGGGTACTTTCATCCCGAGAAAAAGCACTGTTCCAGTGGGAAACTCACGCGGGCGAAGCCGCGGGCAAAAGCTAGCAAATAATAAAAATGTTCCCGTGGGAAGTTCACGCGGGCGAAGACGCGGGCAAAAGCTAAATTGTGACATAAATCAAATCAAATTATTTATTTGCAATAAATAGGGTTACACAAGATGTTAAAGATAGATTGTCCTTATACCTATTTAACTATAATTAGCATGCAAATAAATACTAATACATACGCAATGCGCAGGCGCAGCCATGTCGACGTGCAGCCACTGCCCCGGGAAGTCGAACCCGAGGTGCGACAACACGAATAAAGCGGCACAAGATGGCTGTGCGTTATTGCGGTCCTGGACACAAACGTACATACAGTTTTGTCTAGGTCAATTTTTAAATTACTACAGGTAAATTTTGGCAATGATTTCAAAATCATGCAGCATGGTTATAGTCAAAGTTTAATAATGTAGAAAATTTTATATTAAAAAAAATAAGTACGTACAATACATTCTACTATTATTATTATTATAAATGCGAAGGTTTGGATGCGAGTTTGTGAGAATGTTTGTTATTCAATCACGCAAAATCTACTGGACGGATTTTGATGAAATTTGGTATACGGGTAGAAAAATACCAGGAATACCACATAGGGTACTTTTTATCTCGAAATTCCCACGGGAGCGATAGGGGACCCCCGGGGCACGGCTAGTAATCTTATAAATGTCACTAAGAAAAGAATTTCAGAAATTCCACCCCTAAGGGAGTAAAATGGGTGAAAAACGAAATTCACGCGGTTGAAGCCGATAGAAAATGCTAGTCCTAATTCTAACTAATATTATAAATGTGAGTTTATTTGTCTTGTGAGTTTATAACTCTTTACGCTCTATCTAATGAAGCAATCTTCCTGAAATTTAGAAGTACGGAGGACATAGGGAGGATATACACATACAAAAAGCACCGTTCCCGTGGGAAATTTACGCAGGCGAAGCCATGGGCAAAAGCTAGTAGTAGTAAAATTTTATTATATAATAATTATTATTTAATTTTATTATTTTTTTTATTTTATTTATTTATCTATTTAGGTAAATTGTGGTTTGACCAGGTTCACGGACTTAATAGTTCAAATTAGTATCATTTATTGGATTAGATGCCTTTTGTCACATATTTTAATTAGATTTACTTTAATTTTTGAACAAGCAAGCATTTAATAGTAATATGCGAAAACTTAATAACCGTGTTTAAGATGTTTATTAGTAATTAAGTTATATTGTACTGTAAGTTTTATCAACTTCGAATTATTATTATTTAGAATTTCGTTATACTCACAGCCACACTGTTCTTCATATCAGCACAAGCGCTGCTGAACTCAGTGAAGTGCAACTCCGGTGCAAAAGGCAGCGCGTGCGCAAGATCCCCGGAACGCAATCCTGCGCGCACGCAGGCTTGTTCTAGGCGATGCGAGTTGGATATGATGCCGGCGTGGTACTTGCCTGTTGCTATACCCTGGGAAAATATAAATAATAGTAAAAAAATTATAAAAAAAGCTAATTATTAAATTTATTTTTAATAATTAGCTTTTTTTTATAATTTTTTTTAAAACACGACTGACAAGTTTTTACTCAAAAAGTACATACAAACATATAAGTTATATACATTTTCGAAACCGCCTTTTAAAGCCCTTCAATTTGATACCCCACTCGATAAGATTGATCAAATTTTAAATTTTTGGTCTACTATTTATCGCATATATAATACGCCATTTTATTTTTATGATGACGTCATATAGCCTATGTCACTCGGAGGAATGCAAGGAATCTAAAAATACCTCTCCCATCAAAATCTGTTAAGCCGTTCAGGACTTATGGTGGAATAAAGAAACTTACATACATACATGAACCCTGAAAACATAACACTCCTTTTTTGGTCAGTCGTGTAAAGAAGCTTATATAAGGTGGACACAAATTAACTACAAATATTTTCAGGGCTAATTACTGATATTATTTAGAAAGTATATCAGTGGTTTTTTCAATTTTCTACACGCTAGTTTTCGAGAAAAATTAACGTTATGTTTTTTGAAAACCGTAACATTATAACATCCTGTACACAGCTTTGCGTAAAATGACAATTAAAATGACACACACAAACAAAAGCCGCCCCGCCCACCGGTCGGTCGCTATCGTTTACGTATAATAAATCGCTTGACAACTCTGTCTTTCACGCACTTTTCATAAATAAAGAGGAATACAGCAAATCAATTTCATTCAACTATTAATTGGTGGGAGGAGCTTTAAGAGGTATGAAGTCTACACATTTAACTACAGTATGATACTAAATGTCATCATTTAATAATATTTTTTTTGTTAGAAAAAACAAAAAAAAAAACTAGCGTATCGATTTTTAAAATTGTATCTCCAATACTTTTATTTAGCCCCCTGGAGCCAGCCCTGAAAATATTTGTAGTTAATTTGAGTCCACCTTATATAGCCATATTGTAGAAATGCATTACAAATAACTATACCGCCATCTTGGATGGTCCGCCATATTGGATTTAGAATGACGTCACATACCATATCATGCATTGTCATCTAAACTAAACGTGTGTACAAAATTTCAGCTCAATCGGTTGAAGATATCTACTTCAAAATTGAGTTCTAAGATTCCACCCGAACATACTTTTAAAAAAATATTTAGAAAAATAATTATGTATTAAACGGTGAGAGTGGCGACATCTACAATGGTATCACTCTTCATATCTGGAATTATGGACCTAAAAGCGTAATAATAAGACTCATTTTAGCATGTGTTGAGAGAATATTCACCTGAGCGCCGGTGAGAGTGGCGATATCTACAATGGTATCGGCCTTCAGATCTGGGATTATGGACCTAAAAGCGAGGTAATAAGACTCATTTTAGCATGTGTTGAGAGAATATTCACCTGAGCGCCGGTGAAAGTGGCGACATCTACAATGGTATCGGCCTTCAGATCTGGGATTATGGACCATAAAGCGAGGTAATAAGACCCATTTTAGCATGTGTTGAGAGAATATTCACCTGAGCGCCGGTGAGAGTGGCGACATCTACAATGGTATCACTCTTCATCTGGAATAATGGACCTAAAAGCGAAGTAATAAGGCCCATTTTAGCATGTGTTGAGAATATTCACCTGAGCGCCGGTGAGAGTGGCGACATCTACAATGGTATCGGCCTTCAGATCTGGAATTATGGACCTTAAACCTAGGTAATAAGACCCATTTTAGCATGTGTTGAGAATATTCACCTGAGCGCCGGTGAGAGTGGCGACATCTACAATGGTTTCGGCCTTCAGATCTGGGATAATGGACCTAAAAGCGAGGTAATAAGACCCATTTTAGCATGTGTTGAAAGAATATTCACCTGAGCGCCGGTGAGGGTAGCGACATCTACAATGGTATCGGCCTTCAGATCTGGGATAATGGACCTAAAAGCGGGGTAATAAGGCCCATTTTAGCATGTGCTGAGAGAATATTCACCTGAGCGCCGGTGAGAGTGGCGACATCTACAATGGTATCGGTCTTCAGATCTGGGATAATGGACCTAAAAGCGAGGTAATAAGACCCATTTGAGCATGTGTTGAGAATATTCACCTGAGCGCCGGTGAGGGTAGCGACATCTACAATGGTATCGGCCTTCAGATCTCTAGAAGCGTACACTACACCATCACTCAATACCAAACGTCCTGGAAAAAACATATTATTTATTTTTGTTATATAGATACCACGTCTATATCCCTTACGGGGTAGACAGAGCCAATAGTCTCGAAGGCAATAATTCGCTGAATAGTGCGATTTTTGCGAATGGATATTAAGATATAGTGACAGGTTGCTAGCCCATCGCCTATGATAAGAATCTCCAGTTTAAAACATAATCCCTTGATTGACTTTAACAATCTGCGCTGGAAGAAAAGCAGCACTATTCTATGCTATTCCTTCTTATTTCTTCGCTTCCAGATAAACATGGAAGCTAAGTTCTGACACTTCATCCTATGGGAAATCCTCCAAAAAATAATCTTCAATTACTGGTGTTTCTTTTATAATGAGGGATTTTCCGAGACCCAAATTAAAAAAAAAATTGTTCCAGATGACTTCATAGATGGCGCTTAAGCAAAGGCGAGAGAAAAAGTTCCATACAAAAAGCAAAAAATCACGTGATTGGCATTAAAAAAATAAATAAAACTTAGAAAAAAAAAACATCTAAAAAGTATCAATATTGTGATTTGTGTAACTGTCAAACTGTTAGGTTTTTTTTCTGCCTCCGGTTGACAAGAATAAGCGCACCATAGACTCGGCTTTCATAAAACGCTATCGGTTGAGACTTTTTTATACTGATTTTTATTTTCTTAATTAGCTGTCAGAAAAATCACTCATTCGCCGCGAAAGTTACACAAAGAATATTTTTTCGAGAATTACCCCTATTTGATTCGTTATTGTACAAAATTGATCGATTCAAAAGTAGTATTTATTTTATTTAAAAACTTTATTGCACAAATTACAAAGACTTTGTACAAATGGTGAACTATAATAACTTATAATAAAATTAATAATAATGCGTACCTTCCGCATCAGTGTTGTTGATTTCTACAGTGCGGCCGGAATACAATTGGTGGATATCATCCGGTCTGAAATAAGGAATATTATGCAATTCAGATTTGTCTTTACTACGTCAATTACTATTAGTACTATTTATATATTACAATAGTATTTTAACTCCGTCACAGGGAGGGCGCTTCATAGAAACAAGGCGTCATATATACCTACTACTACAACAAATGAAACTGTACATCCGTGAACGTCAGTAACACGTCAATGTGTGCGTTTTCATAGTCATAGCGTCCCTATCCGCAAACGAACGGGGGAGAAGTGCGGGGGGTGCCATATTGCGGGAGGGGCAGGGAGTTTCCCTAGGATCCCTTTTCGCGCCATTTTGATTGATAACCAGTACATGCACGCAGCCCTACTAAATTTCACGCACACATTTGCGCGTGCACAAACGTCATTGGCCTATAATAGTAATCCTAATTACTACTAATATTATAAATGCGAAAGTTTGGATGTGAGTTTGTGAGAATGTTTGTTACTCAATCACGCAAAATCTACTGGACGGATTTACATGAAATTTGGTACACGGGTAGAAAAATACCCGGAATAGCACATAGGGTACTTTTTATCTCGAAATTACCACGGGAGCAAAGCCCCGGGGCGAGGCTAGTAGGTAATTAATTTGCTAGCGTTGTATGGAGTGTCCAGGATGTGCCTTAGCCTTACCACAGAATTAATATAAGTACTATACTACATACAGAAAGGAAGCTCCCTGCCCCTCCCGCAATATGGCGTACCCCGCACTTCTCTCCCGTTGGTTTGCGGATTGGGACACTTTGACTATGACAACGCTCACATTAACGTGTTCACGGATGTACAGTTTCATTTAGTAACAGTAGTAGTAGGTATATATGACGCCTCGTTTCTATGAAGTGCCCTCCCTGTGGCCTCACCCTCATTCTTCTTTCTTATTGAGTGTGTTATTAATTACTAACATTGGTGTCAGATTTTATTCAAGTCGCCTAAAGGCATCTGACACGACTTTTACGACTACCGCCATCTAGTGGCAGTAGCCGTATACACACTAGTAAACCAAACAGTCAGCCAATGTGCAGGTTTCCTCACGATGTTTTCCTTCACCGGAAGTAGGACCCTCATTACCTGGTGGCCAGTGGTCCCACAGCGTTCTCAGCCAAACACAATATGGCGTGGAGAGAGACATTAGGCCGCGCGCGCACGGCCACGGCGAAGGCGCCCAGCACCGCGGCCGCGCCTGCGCAGTCGCCTTTCATGCCCACCATCGATGTCTGCGGACAATGGAACCTTTGTTTGCAAAACCAAAGACAAATTCAATGAGCGATTTTTCTGACAGCTAATTAAGAAAAAAAATTCAGTATAAAAAAATCTCAACAGATGGCGTTTTATTGAAAGCCGAGTTGTAATAATGGCTGTACCTATATTGTACGCTTTTTATTGGCAGCCAGAGGCAGAAAAAAAATCACCTAACAGTTTGACAGTTGCACAAATCACAATATTTATACTTTTTAGATGTTTTTTTACTATTTTTAGTTTTTTTTTTAAATGAAATTTTGCTCTTTGTACTTTTTCTCTCGCCTTTGCTTACGCGCCATCTATGAAGTCATCTGGAACTATTATTTTTTTTAATTTGGGTCTCGGAAAATCCCTTATTGTTTTTAATTTATATAGGATTAACAAGCTAATTATTAAAAATTAAAAAACACGACTGACAACTTACATAGCCTATGTCATTCGTGCTTATGCAAGAAATCTAACAATACCTCTCACAAAAAAATCTGGGAATCCGTTCAGGGCTTATGGTGGAATAAAGAAATTACATACAATACATACATGAAACCTGAAAACATAACACTCCTTTTTTGTTAGTCGTGTAAAAATAGAACTTTTAAATCGTCATATTCTTGTTTTTATGTTAGTTGACGTCATAAAATTACTTAAAGCTAAGGTTACCACCGCCTCCAAAGCGCAAGTGGAGAAGAGGCGGCGCAACAAACTACACTGCTGCATTTTCATTTTATTTGCATTTGTCATGAACCTCAACACGAGTATTAAATTCTTCGGTGACTGACAGACAACGCACAGTCAAATTAATGGGTGTAGGAAGCTGAAATTTAACTTGAAGGTTCCTTAGGGAGTGTAGGGGAGCACTATGAGAGGATTTCCCGAAATCTTCACGGGAACAAAGTCCTGAACCCATGCTAGTAGGTTTAATGTAATTTTGTAAAATTTTGATTTTTTTCATTCAAAGACAAATCTCGTATTTTCTTTGCCGAATTATTTTTAATGCTCGTTTTAACTCCTTTTTATTCCTGCTTGCCTAGTACTTTTCACCGAACGAAGTCGCTCCTCTGACGTTGGGATTCTGAAGTTACCTACTTGAAATGTTACTTCTGTTCATGCTTGTTAGCCTAGTACTTGTCCTCTTCAATGCAAAACAAGAATAAAAGAAGGAGAAAGAGAAGAAGATAGACTAATGGAACTAAAACAAAGAAGTTCTTATTTTTTCCATGATATGAGCGCTGGAGGACACGAAGCCACTTGGCCAACGCCACAGAATTAATATAAGTACTACGTACCAACGCCATAGATGCCGACCATACAGCGTCCTTTAAACACCTTTTTATTCATGATCGCCTAGTACTTGGCACTGAACTATGTATGTCGCACCTTTGACCGTTGGAAATTCTTAAGTAAATTGAAATTTTACTCCTGTTTGATTCTGTTAGCTTAGTACTTGTCCTCTTTGAATGCAAATCAAGAAAAGAAGAAGAGTTTTACTTCTGTTTTTTCCTGTTGGCCTGGTACTTTCAGGTTCACTGACGCATTATGTGGCTAGGATTGTGGATGGGTTAAAAGTAAATAGAAGATAAAACTCACCCTGGCTTTGATGCTGAGACCGCCAGTATCATAGACGATCCCCTTCCCCACCCAAGCCACAGATTCAGTGGCTTGTGGGGCAGTATAACTCAGCACCACCAGCGCTGGAGGACACGAAGCAGCTTTGCCGACCCCGTAGATGCCGCCCATACCGCGCTCCTTTTAACTCCTATTTATTCATGTTCGCCTAGTACCTGGCACTGTACTTGTTTGTAATATAATTGCTTGGAACGAAACGCAGGGCGTTTCGCATTGCTGCCGCGGGGTTCTCATGGCAAGGACCCGGCTTGCGGGGTTCTCACTGCTGCTCGTGTAAAATGGCGTCGCGGACGGTCGCCTTTTGTCCTGTGCGATTTCGGTTTGTTTAATACGCGAGAGGTCCCGCGTCCCTTTGTCTAAAACCACGTTGATTGTTGGTTAGTTTGAACTATAATTGTGAGTTTCCCTTTTGTTAAATAACTATGGAACGTGTGTGTTTGTGAAACCTTTTACTTGGACTGTTTGTTGTGACCGACGTGACCTGTGGCTGCCTGGAGACGCCGAAACCTGTTGCCGAGTGGAACTGCTAGACGGATCAGGTATTTTTTCTGGGGATTGAGATCTCATGGGGTAGGTTGGGTGACTTAGGGAACACCACCTCCTCCGAAGACACCCCAACTTGGATTAAGAAGTCAACTTGGTGAGTTTCATAATAAATTTAGTTTAGTTAATTTATAGGTTAGGTTATTATATAGGGCCCTGTAGCTCCCTTTATAAGCTACGGTGGTAGCAGTCTGCGTATAGCTTAATTTAGGTTCTAGTCCCGGAGATTTTTTCCCGGTACTTATTTTTACCGGTGGTTTTTTCCCGGTGAAGTTCCGGTACAGAATTCTTCCCGCCACTTCGTTTGTCCGGATTCTCTGCGCACATTTTCTGGTAGCAGAGCGTAGTTGTTCTGCACATTTTCTGGTAGCAGAGCGTAGTTTATCTACCCTCTATTTGTTCGTTTGTAAAAAATAATTAATTGTTTGTAAAAATTATTAGATTTTTCTTAGTTTGTTTGTATAAGAATATTTGTAACCTTTTTTGTATTTGTTTGCGGTTTGTACCGTGCGTTCCGGGTTTGTGCCATTCTCATACCTACCGCGGTTCTTCGTGTAGTTGTTTGATTTTGTTGTTTTTTATTTACCTTTTGTTATTTTTTGTTTGTGACTTGACGCGATGGCGAAGGTCTCCAATGCTAAGGCGACACTCGCCAACGAACTGAGATGGTTTGTGACGGCCGGAGGACTCCTGTCCCGGAAGGACAGGGAGGGCGCCATACTGCTAAGAGCGGATCACCTCCACTCACGATTGATTAGCGCGGAAGCGGCCATGGTGGTGCTTACCGAAGCCGAACTTGCCCCGGAGGTCTACGCAGGTCACATGGCGGACATGGACCAGATCCTGAGTCTGCACGATGATATCGCGGAGGCGGCGACCGCAATAAGGGCGAGACAGGCTGGCGGACCAGCCCCTCGCACACCTGTTAGACAGGAAGGACCAGCAGTTACTGGTCGGCTCCCCACCCTTCAGCTGTCCCACTTTGGGGGTAGGATGGAGGAGTGGGTAGCATATAAAAATATGTTTGAGTCCCTGGTCGTAGCACGACGGGATTTGTCGAAAGGCCCAGAAGATGGCCTACCTCCTCTCCACTCTTGAGGATGAAGCGCGGTCGCTCATCCAGCACCTCCGGGTGGAGGACGACCAGTACGATACGGCTTGGGAGTTATTGAACTCCCGCTACCAAAACTTACGTTTGTTAGCGGATGCGCACGCCGCACAGTTGATGGCCCTGCCCAAGGTGGCCAACAGGGCACAGTTGCGCCTGCAGTTGCTCACGCCCGTTACAGTGGCCTGTAACGCGCTCCGCACACTGGGGCTGCCGGTGGACCAATGGTCTTTTTTGTTGGTGCACATTGTATTGGGCAAATTGCCCAATGACATCCGCTCGCGGTTTGAGCGCGAGAATGCGGAGCGGGATAGCACCACCCTACCAACATTCACTGACTTGGTGAAGTTTTTGGAGTTTGAGGCACGGGCTGCTGAGAATACCATGACGGACTCAGCGCCATCCAGAGCGCCTGAACGTAGGCCCTTGGAACCCTCATGGCGAGGGAAGCCCCAACAGGGACGGCAACCGCCACCGCGTGGAGCTGGTGCGCGGGTTGCACACACGGCAGCAGTCGCGAGGGATGCGGACTGCCTGCAATGTGGTCGGATGGGCCACAGCCTGCTGCAATGCAGGGACTGGCAGAGACTGCCAGTACAAGATAGGCGCCGCATGGCAAAGCGGCATGAACTTTGCTTTTACTGTTTGGGCAGTCACTATGCACGTGACTGTCCCAGGGCCATACCATGCAGTGCATGCCGTGGGCTGCACCACGCGATGCTCTGCATGAACCGGAACGGGGATGGCACCCGGATGTTGAGGCAGGGGTCCCCTATGGGCGGGGGCGCTCCTGCGCGAAGCCCTCCACCTTTGGAAGAAGGACGCGGCTTCGCTCGTCGCACCCCCCCTCGGGAGGGGGGTCGCGTACCTGCGCGGGTCTTGGCGGACCGGGACCACGCGCCTCAAGGTCATGGCCAGTATGTGGCTGGCCAGGCCCCGGATAGGGCCCCCATGGGCGGGGGCCCTAGATCGGACGTGAGAGTGGGGACACCCCCCTCCACGCGGGTTACCAATACCCAACACATGGAGCCGCAGCGGTTTTCTCCGCCGCTGCACGAGTACCCACGGCTGGAGTACCACCCGCCGTACCATATGTATGGCCGGGCCGCGGGTTATGCCCCCCCTCAGATGGGGATGTGCACTCGCCCGCCATATTATCCGGGTCAGTGGCGCGCCCCTGGTTTGGAGAGAGTGGGGAGCCCGTAACTAGCTTGCTCCCTTGCTGGGACAGAGCCGCGGACGGTTCTGCTCCCTACCGCGGTGGTCCGCGTATGGGGTCGTAGGGGGGAAGCCATGAATTTGAGAGCTCTGTTGGACTCAGGGGCTCAAAGCAGTTTGGTTACCACTCGAGTGGCACACCAGTTAGGTTTAGTCGTGGAAGACTCGCCTGTGCCACTTCTTGGAGTTGGTGGCATACAAGTGAAGTGTCTGACGGGCCAGACACTTGTCACCTTTTCTTCGCTGAAGTCCTCCACAATGAGGATCACGACTTCGGCTATGGTAATGGATACCATTGCGGGTTGGCACCCCTCGACAGACATACCGCCGGGTGTGTTGTCTTTGGTTTCGGGTCTGGATTTGGCCGACCCCTTTGTCTTTCATCCCGGCCCAGTGGACTTGCTCCTGGGCTCGGACGTATTGGGTTGGATTTTGTTGGGTACCCAGAAAGCTCTGGGTTCGTCTTCACTGATGGCAGTGTCTACTATCTTTGGTTTCGCCCTGATGGGCCCTGTGTTTGATAATAGCACCGTGGAGGAGCCACCGGTCGTCGCATCAGCGTCCTTGGCCAAGACCATGCAAAGGTTTTGGGAGGTGGAGGAGCCACCTATGAGTTCAGGGTGGATCCGGAACACGCTGAGTGCGAAGCCCTTTTTCGATCGACCACGGAGAGGTTGCCCTCCGGTCGGTTTGTAACTAGGTTACCCTTTGTTGCCTCTCGTCCTAGCCTAGGGCAAAGTAGGGCGCTTGCGGAGAAACGACTGCTGTCCATGGAGCGACGCATGCAGCGTGACCACGTACTTCGCGATAAATATATTGAATTTATGCGCGAGTACGAGGATTTGGGTCACATGTCTCCGGCTCGAGTTGATTGGAGCTCAACTGAGCATTATTTTTTGCCCCACCACGCGGTGGTGAAGGCCTCAACAGGCAAATTGAGGACCGTCTTCGATGGGTCCGCACCCACTTCGAACGGGGTTTCGTTGAATCTGTGTTTGCATTCGGGTCCCAAATTGCATAGGGACATAATTGACATCATCTTGAACTTTAGAAGACATCAAGTGGTTTTTGGTGCGGACATCCGGATGATGTTCCGCCAGACAGTCATACATCCTGAGGACAGGCGATTCCAGTTGATACTCTGGCGTGAGCGCCCTGAGGATCCTGTGACGGTGTATGAACTCAACACAAACACGTATGGTTTGAAATCTAGTCCCTATATCGCCATCAGATCATTGCTTGAATTGGCAGAGCGGGAACGGATCCGCTTTCCCCGTGGGGCTTCCGTGCTGTCACGTGACTTGTATGTTGATGACGTGTGCACCGGAGCCCAAAGTATTGAGGAGGCCCTCCTACTGCGGGATGAATTGATTGAAATATTGAAGACAGGTGGCTACGAGCTACGTAAGTGGTTGTCTAATGAGCCTAAAGTTCTAGAAGGGATCCCGGAGGATCACCAACAGAACCCTCACCTGTTTGAGGATGTGGATGATCCCAACAGGATAGCGGTGCTGGGCATGCAGTACCAGCCGCTAACCGATATTTTTACATTCCAAGTGGACTTGGAAATACCAAAGGTCTGGACTAAGAGAACGGTGTTGTCCGTAATAGCCCGTATGTTTGATCCAAGCGGTTGGATCAGTCCAGTGATATTCTCTGCAAAGTGTCTTCTTCAGAGACTTTGGAATTTGGGCGTCTCGTGGGACGAGCCGCTGTTTGGCTCTCCATTGGATGATTGGCTCGAGTTGTTTTCATCGATTAAGGAAGTCAATCGGATTGCCTTGCCCCGTCGAATATTGCCACCCGGGAAATATCGAGCCAGCCTGCATGGCTTTTGTGACGCGTCGGAGCGAGGCTACGCCGCGTCAGTCTATATGCGGACAGTTGACGCCGATGGCCGGGTCAATGTCTCGCTTTTGTTAGGGAAGAGCAAGGTCGCCCTCATCAGGACTAGGCTGACTATTCCCAAGCTTGAGTTGAGTGGAGCTCACCTTCTCTCTAAATTGTTGCATCACGTTGCATGTGAGCTGGCGGCCACGGTCGAGATACGGGACATCTTCGCCTGGTCGGATAGCCAGGTCGCGCTTGCATGGTTGCGCGCGGCCCCACATACCTTGGAGGTTTTTGTGGGAAATCGGGTTTCCCAAATCCAGAATATCGGAATTGATATAACATGGAGACATGTGCCGGGAGAGCTTAACCCAGCGGACTGTGCTTCCCGAGGTTGTACGGCACCAGAATTGGTGTCACACCCGCTCTGGTGGGGCCCAGAGTGGCTGATGGGATCAGAAACTTCTTGGCCTGTCTGTCAGACAGATGTTACTTCTTTGAGTTTGGCTGGGCTTCGTGTACATGCTGTAGTCGCTGAGACGACGTCGGAGCCGGATTGGCTACTTGCTCGGTATAGCAGTTTGGATAAGCTTCTGGGTGTTACCAGTTGGATTAAGCGTTTCATACATAATTGTAGAAACCCACAGGCAAAGCGGTTGGAGCCGATTGCAGGTGCAGAAGAGCGCCGGAGCGCATTGTTGCATTGGGTCCGTGTCGTGCAGACCGGACGGTTTGAGTCAGAGCTTCATATTTTGCGCGACGCACGCGTTAAGTTGAAGGGCGCGGTCGCTCGTTTGAACCCGTACATCGACTCGGATGGGCTTCTTCGGGTTGGAGGCAGGCTCCGGAAGGCGGATCTTCCATATGAGACTCGCCATCCTCTGTTGTTGCCCAAGGGCGGACCCTTGGTGCAGCTTTTGGTGTCTGATCGACACATTCGTAACGCCCATGCTGGGTGCAATGCTTTGCTGGCTATTTTGCAACGCGAATTTTGGATTGTGTCTGCCCGAAGAGCAATCCGTAGTGTTCTGTTTCGATGTATTGCATGTTATAGGTTGAAGGCATCCACGATGCAACCACAGATGGGTGATTTGCCCGCTGATCGAATCCGACCTTCGAGACCGTTTGACGGCGTTGGAACCGATTTCGCCGGTCCCTTTTCGATCAAGGCTTCTCCCTTTCGTAATGCCCGTATTGTGAAGGGCTATTTGTGTGTATTTGTTTGTTTGGCCACCAAGGCTGTCCATTTGGAGGTGGTATCGGCTCTGACTACGGAGGCCTTCGTCGCCGCGTTGGATCGCTTTGTTTCGCGTCGAGGTCTACCTTCCCTTATTAGGTCTGATAATGGCACAAACTATAAGGGAACTGTAAATTATCTTAAGGATGTTTCTGTGTTTATTGATAAAAATTGTACTAGTTTAAGTCAAATTGCTGCCCAAAGGGGAATAACCTGGAAGTTTAGTCCCCCAAGTTGCCCCCATTGGGGGGGGACTAAACTTCCGGGTTATTCCCCTTTGGGCAGCAATTTGACTTAAACTAGTACAATTTTTATCAATAAACACAGAAACATCCTTAAGATAATTTACAGTTCCCTTATAGTTTGTGCCATTATCAGACCTAATAAGGGAAGGTAGACCTCGACGCGAAACAAAGCGATCCAACGCGGCGACGAAGGCCTCCGTAGTCAGAGCCGATACCACCTCCAAATGGACAGCCTTGGTGGCCAAACAAACAAATACACACAAATAGCCCTTCACAATACGGGCATTACGAAAGGGAGAAGCCTTGATCGAAAAGGGACCGGCGAAATCGGTTCCAACGCCGTCAAACGGTCTCGAAGGTCGGATTCGATCAGCGGGCAAATCACCCATCTGTGGTTGCATCGTGGATGCCTTCAACCTATAACATGCAATACATCGAAACAGAACACTACGGATTGCTCTTCGGGCAGACAAAATCCAAAATTCGCGTTGCAAAATAGCCAGCAAAGCATTGCACCCAGCATGGGCGTTACGAATGTGTCGATCAGACACCAAAAGCTGCACCAAGGGTCCGCCCTTGTGCAACAACAGAGGATGGCGAGTCTCATATGGAAGATCCGCCTTCCGGAGCCTGCCTCCAACCCGAAGAAGCCCATCCGAGTCGATGTACGGGTTCAAACGAGCGACCGCGCCCTTCAACTTAACGCGTGCGTCGCGCAAAATATGAAGCTCTGACTAAACCGTCCGGTCTGCACGACACGGACCCAATGCAACAATGCGCTCCGGCGCTCTTCTGCACCTGCAATCGGCTCCAACCGCTTTGCCTGTGGGTTTCTACAATTATGTATGAAACGCTTAATCCAACTGGTAACACCCAGAAGCTTATCCAAACTGCTATACCGAGCAAGTAGCCAATCCGGCTCCGACGTCGTCTCAGCGACTACAGCATGTACACGAAGCCCAGCCAAACTCAAAGAAGTAACATCTGTCTGACAGACAGGCCAAGAAGTTTCTGATCCCATCAGCCACTCTGGGCCCCACCAGAGCGGGTGTGACACCAATTCTGGTGCCGTACAACCTCGGGAAGCACAGTCCGCTGGGTTAAGCTCTCCCGGCACATGTCTCCATGTTATATCAATTCCGATATTCTGGATTTGGAAACCCGATTTCCCACAAAAACCTCCAAGGTATGTGGGGCCGCGCGCAACCATGCAAGCGCGACCGGCTATCCGACCAGGCGAAGATGTCCCGTATCTCGACCGTGGCCGCCAGCTCACATGCAACGTGATGCAACAATTTAGAGAGAAGGTGAGCTCCACTCAACTCAAGCTTGGGAATAGTCAGCCTAGTCCTGATGGGGGCGACCTTGCTCTTCCCTAACAAAAGCGAGACATTGACCCGGCCATCGGCGTCAACTGTCCGCATATAGACTGACGCGGCGTAGCCTCGCTCCGACGCGTCACAAAAGCCATGCAGGCTGGCTCGATATTTCCCGGGTGGCAATATTCGACGAGGCAAGGCAATCCGATTGACTTCCTTAATCGATGAAAACAACTCGAGCCAATCATCCAATGGAGAGCCAAACAGCGGCTCGTCCCACGAGACGCCCAAATTCCAAAGTCTCTGAAGAAGACACTTTGCAGAGAATATCACTGGACTGATCCAACCGCTTGGATCAAACATACGGGCTATTACGGACAACACCGTTCTCTTAGTCCAGACCTTTGGTATTTCCAAGTCCACTTGAATGTAAAAATATCGGTTAGCGGCTGGTACTGCATGCCCAGCACCGCTATCCTGTTGGGATCATCCACATCCTCAAACAGGTGAGGGTTCTGTTGGTGATCCTCCGGGATCCCTTCTAGAACTTTAGGCTCATTAGACAACCACTTACGTAGCTCGTAGCCACCTGTCTTCAATATTTCAATCAATTCATCCCGCAGTAGGAGGGCCTCCTCAATACTTTGGGCTCCGGTGCACACGTCATCAACATACAAGTCACGTGACAGCACGGAAGCCCCACGGGGAAAGCGGATCCGTTCCCGCTCTGCCAATTCAAGCAATGATCTGATGGCGATATAGGGACTAGATTTCAAACCATACGTGTTTGTGTTGAGTTCATACACCGTCACAGGATCCTCAGGGCGCTCACGCCAGAGTATCAACTGGAATCGCCTGTCCTCAGGATGTATGACTGTCTGGCGGAACATCATCCGGATGTCCGCACCAAAACCACTTGATGTCTTCTAAAGTTCAAGATGATGTCAATTATGTCCCTATGCAATTTGGGACCCGAATGCAAACACAGATTCAACGAAACCCCGTTCGAAGTGGGTGCGGACCCATCGAAGACGGTCCTCAATTTGCCTGTTGAGGCCTTCACCACCGCGTGGTGGGGCAAAAAATAATGCTCAGTTGAGCTCCAATCAACTCGAGCCGGAGACATGTGACCCAAATCCTCGTACTCGCGCATAAATTCAATATATTTATCGCGAAGTACGTGGTCACGCTGCATGCGTCGCTCCATGGACAGCAGTCGTTTCTCCGCAAGCGCCCTACTTTGCCCTAGGCTAGGACGAGAGGCAACAAAGGGTAACCTAGTTACAAACCGACCGGAGGGCAACCTCTCCGTGGTCGATCGAAAAAGGGCTTCGCACTCAGCGTGTTCCGGATCCACCCTGGAACTCATAGGTGGCTCCTCCACCTCCCAAAACCTTTGCATGGTCTTGGCCAAGGACGCTGATGCGACGACCGGTGGCTCCTCCACGGTGCTATTATCAAACACAGGGCCCATCAGGGCGAAACCAAAGATAGTAGACACTGCCATCAGTGAAGACGAACCCAGAGCTTTCTGGGTACCCAACAAAATCCAACCCAATACGTCCGAGCCCAGGAGCAAGTCCACTGGGCCGGGATGAAAGACAAAGGGGTCGGCCAAATCCAGACCCGAAACCAAAGACAACACACCCGGCGGTATGTCTGTCGAGGGGTGCCAACCCGCAATGGTATCCATTACCATAGCCGAAGTCGTGATCCTCATTGTGGAGGACTTCAGCGAAGAAAGGTGACAAGTGTCTGGCCCGTCAGACACTTCACTTGTATGCCACCAACTCCAAGAAGTGGCACAGGCGAGTCTTCCACGACTAAACCTAACTGGTGTGCCACTCGAGTGGTAACCAAACTGCTTTGAGCCCCTGAGTCCAACAGAGCTCTCAAATTCATGGCTTCCCCCCTACGACCCCATACGCGGACCACCGCGGTAGGGAGCAGAACCGTCCGCGGCTCTGTCCCAGCAAGGGAGCAAGCTAGTTACGGGCTCCCCACTCTCTCCAAACCAGGGGCGCGCCACTGACCCGGATAATATGGCGGGCGAGTGCACATCCCCATCTGAGGGGGGGCATAACCCGCGGCCCGGCCATACATATGGTACGGCGGGTGGTACTCCAGCCGTGGGTACTCGTGCAGCGGCGGAGAAAACCGCTGCGGCTCCATGTGTTGGGTATTGGTAACCCGCGTGGAGGGGGGTGTCCCCACTCTCACGTCCGATCTAGGGCCCCCGCCCATGGGGGCCCTATCCGGGGCCTGGCCAGCCACATACTGGCCATGACCTTGAGGCGCGTGGTCCCGGTCCGCCAAGACCCGCGCAGGTACGCGACCCCCCTCCCGAGGGGGGGTGCGACGAGCGAAGCCGCGTCCTTCTTCCAAAGGTGGAGGGCTTCGCGCAGGAGCGCCCCCGCCCATAGGGGACCCCTGCCTCAACATCCGGGTGCCATCCCCGTTCCGGTTCATGCAGAGCATCGCGTGGTGCAGCCCACGGCATGCACTGCATGGTATGGCCCTGGGACAGTCACGTGCATAGTGACTGCCCAAACAGTAAAAGCAAAGTTCATGCCGCTTTGCCATGCGGCGCCTATCTTGTACTGGCAGTCTCTGCCAGTCCCTGCATTGCAGCAGGCTGTGGCCCATCCGACCACATTGCAGGCAGTCCGCATCCCTCGCGACTGCTGCCGTGTGTGCAACCCGCGCACCAGCTCCACGCGGTGGCGGTTGCCGTCCCTGTTGGGGCCTCCCTCGCCATGAGGGTTCCAAGGGCCTACGTTCAGGCGCTCTGGATGGCGCTGAGTCCGTCATGGTATTCTCAGCAGCCCGTGCCTCAAACTCCAAAAACTTCACCAAGTCAGTGAATGTTGGTAGGGTGGTGCTATCCCGCTCCGCATTCTCGCGCTCAAACCGCGAGCGGATGTCATTGGGCAATTTGCCCAATACAATGTGCACCAACAAAAAAGACCATTGGTCCACCGGCAGCCCCAGTGTGCGGAGCGCGTTACAGGCCACTGTAACGGGCGTGAGCAACTGCAGGCGCAACTGTGCCCTGTTGGCCACCTTGGGCAGGGCCATCAACTGTGCGGCGTGCGCATCCGCTAACAAACGTAAGTTTTGGTAGCGGGAGTTCAATAACTCCCAAGCCGTATCGTACTGGTCGTCCTCCACCCGGAGGTGCTGGATGAGCGACCGCGCTTCATCCTCAAGAGTGGAGAGGAGGTAGGCAATCTTCTGGGCCTTCGACAAATCCTGTCGTGCTACGACCAGGGACTCAAACATATTTTTATATGCTACCCACTCCTCCATCCTACCCCCAAAGTGGGACAGCTGAAGGGTGGGGAGCCGACCAGTAACTGCTGGTCCTTCCTGTCTAACAGGTGTGCGAGGGGCTGGTCCGCCAGCCTGTCTCGCCCTTATTGCGGTCGCCGCCTCCGCGATATCATCGTGCAGACTCAGGATCTGGTCCATGTCCGCCATGTGACCTGCGTAGACCTCCGGGGCAAGTTCGGCTTCGGTAAGCACCACCATGGCCGCTTCCGCGCTAATCAATCGTGAGTGGTGAGACCGCCAGTATCAAAGACGATCCCCTTCCCCACCCAAGCCACAGATTCAGTGGCTTGTGGGGCAGTATAACTCAGCACCACCAGGGCTGGAGGACACGAAGCAGCTTTGCTAACCCCGTAGATGCCGTCCATACCGCGCTCCTTTTAACTCCTATTTATTCATGTTAGCCTAGTACTTGGCACTGAACTATGTCGCAAATCTAACTTTTCTTCGAATTCTAAAGTAACTTGAAATTTTACTTCTGTTAGATTCTGTTAGCCTAGTACTTATCTTCTTCAAATAATCAAGAAAAGAAGAACCACCCGACTCAAGAGTTTTACTTCTGTTTTTTCCTGTTGGCCTGGTACTGTCAGGTTCACTGACGCATTATGTGGCTAGGATTGTGGGTGATTAAAGTAAATAAAAGATAAAACTCACCCTGGCTTTGATGCTGAGACCGCCAGTATCATAGACGATCCCCTTCCCCACCCAAGCCACAGATTCAGTGGCTTGTGGGGCAGTATAACTCAGCACCACCAGCGCTGGGGGACACGAAGCAGCTTTGCCAACCCCATAGATACCACCCATACCGCGCTCCTTTAACTCTTCGCCGCGGATGATCGTGGGTTCGGGGATATCAAGCTCTTTGGCCACGATGCACGCTTCCTGTAAAAAAAAATTGCAGAAATGTATTTTCGCTTTTTCTTGCCTTTTTTTATGCGAAAGTTCGACAGGGGAGTGCATAGAAGTAGGAAGGGGCGCGCGCTTCCTACTTTTATGGGAGAGTGTATTTTTTCCATGGAAGTAATAAGTACGTTGTAATTATTACTTCCATGATTATTTTTTCTTTGACGCCATGCAATATTCGATATTCTTCTAAATTAAAATATAAATAGAAGATGGTTTGATTTATATTACTGGCCAGCTCTGCGACTTCGAACGTTAACTAAAACTCCTACATTCTGCTGTCCGCCTGGTACCTATAGCTAAAAGATGCAAACAAATGAATACAAAATACAATCTAGATAGATGGAAAGTGGTCACCGCAGCCAAGTACTAAGTAGTTTTAATTTATTAGGAGTTATTTTTTTAGTTAGTTACTCACAGAAATATATTTTTTTTAACTTTAATTTTTAGTTAGTTTAGTTGATATTTTAGTTTTTTTTTAAATGATAACTATGTTTCTAGTACTAACCTCAATAAACTTATCAACGTTCATAATGTTGCAAGGCGTATCAGTAATGCGAGCGGCAAGGCGGGTAGCGTCGGCCGCGTGCTGCAGTGTTGCCAGCTCTTCTGAAGAGAGTGTAGCGTCAGCCAGGTCCGCGGGCAGGGAACCGGAGAACTCATCTTCGGATTCACAATCTGTACAGGATAAGATTAAATTATAAATAAGTCAATAAATATCGCGGTTTTTATACATCTTAAAAAAAAGAGGGATTTTTGAGTGGAGACAGAGTCAAGGAGGCAAAGCCAATACAATTTATCCATTCTTTAAAAAAATAAAAAATTTAATGCATTGGCATATTTTTAAGAATTAAAAAAAACATGCCTTACAGCAAACTATTTTGCAAACTGAGAATATGAGCGAGCTAATCGCGATGCACGATGCGAGGAACTTACGATAAGGTAGACTTCTACTTTTGCATGTTCGCCTGGTACTTGTAGTTAAAAGATGCAAGATTCGAGCCTGCTTGCACTTGATTCTACTGAGACGCAAACTCCTCTTCTATCATATTCGCCTAGTACCTGCGTTACTGGCAAGACACCTGGTAAAGACGCAAGATTGGACACACGAACTAACTCCTGTTCTTTCCTGTTCGCCTAGTACTTTCTTGCTAAACTAAGATTCTTTGAATCTTCAAGACTGGGGAAGGAGATTACTACCCACCTTGTGGATCCTCCTTGAGCAGCTGTATCTCGACGGTGAGCTGCCGCGGCGCGGGGGCCGGCGCCCCGAGCGGGGCGGAGCCCGAGCGCGCCTGGTACAGCGGGTACGAGCGAGCAATCGCGATGCAAGATGCGAACACGTCGCTCTTGCGGCACACCAGCTGTGGAGGAATGTCATTATTTGATACGGTAGGTACGTTTTTACTGTAGACAAACGATAGAGCAACAAATTCGAAAGTTTGGATGTGTAAGTTTATTACTCAATCACGCAAAATGTACTGGACGGATTTCGATGAAATTTCGTACATGGGTAGAAGAATACCGGAATAGCACATAGAGTACCGTTTATCCCGAAATTCCTACGGGAGCGAAGCCCCGAGGCACAGAATTAATAGAATTACTACGTACAGAAAGGAAACTCCCTTCCCCTCGCGCAATATGGCTCCACACCCTCCGTTCTCTTCTCCTCCGTTCTTGTGTGTATTCGGATGTTATGACTATGAAAACGCACACAATGACATGTTACTGACGTGTTCACGGATGTACAGTTCATTTGTAGTAGTAGTAGGTAGGTATATTAGACGCCCCGTTTCTATGAAGCGCACGCCCTATGCCCGAGGCACAACTAGAATTCTATGAAATCTTAAACAATACAAAAACTAAAGGTAAACAGCTACATACCACAGCAAACTCGTCAGTGTTCCTCTGATGCGCTCGCATAATCTTGGCGAGCGCAGCCGCCGCCGGCCACAGCTCCACTGTGTCGCCGGGGCAGTAGTAGCTATATTTAACGCCCAGTTTCTATAAAGCGCCCGCCCTGTGCCCGAGGCACAACTAGAATCCTATGAAATCTATGGAAACAATACAGAAAGTAAAGGTAACCAGCTTCATACCACAGCAAACTCGTCAGTGTTCCTCTGCTGCGCGCGCACGATCTTGGCGAGCGCGTGCGCACGCGAGGGCGCGGCGTGTCACGAAAGCGCCGGCCACAGCTCCACTGTGTCGCCGGGGCAGTAGTAGCTATATTTAACGCCCAGTTTCTATAAAGCGCCCGCCCTGTGCCCGAGGCACAACTAGAATCCTATGAAATCTATGGAAACAATACAGAAACTAAAGGCAAACAGCTACATACCACAGCAAACTCGTCAGTGTTCCTCTGCTGCGCTCGCACGAGCGCGTCTTGGCGAGCGCGTGCGCACGCGAGGCGCGGCGTGTCGCGAGCGCCGGCCACAGCTCCACTGTGTCGCCGGGGCAGTAGTAGCTATATTTTAACGCCCAGTTTCTATAAAGCGCTCCGCCCTGTGCCCGAGGCACAACTAGAATCCTATGAAATCTATGGAAACAATACAGAAAGTAAAGGTAAACAGCTACATACCACAGCAAACTCGTCAGTGTTCCCTCTGCTGCGCGCGCACGATCTTGGCGAGCGCGTGCGAGCGCGCGTGCGCACCGGCGCAGCGTGTCGTCGCCGGCCACAGCTCCACCGTGTCGGCCACAATCCACTGTGTCGCCGGGGCTAACGCCCAGTTTCTATAAAGCGCCCGCCCTGTGCCCGAGGCACAACTAGAATCCTATGAAATCTATGGAAACAATACAGGAAAGTGGGGGCAAACAGCTACATACCACAACAAACTCGTCAGTGTTGCTGCGCGCGCACGATCTTGGCGAGCGCGTGCGCACGCGAGGCGCGGCGTGTTGCGAGCGCCGGCCACAGCTCCACTGTGTCGCCGGGGCAGCTAAGGTTTAACGCCCAGTTTCTATAAAGCGCCCGCCCTGTGCCCGAGGCACCTAGAATCCTATGAAAATCATGGAAAACAATACAGAAAGTAAAGGTAAACAGCTACATACCACAGCAAACTCGTCAGTGTTCCTCTGCTGCGCGCGCACGATCTTGGCGAGCGCGTGCGCACGCAGAGGCGCGCGGCGTGTTCGCCGGCCACAGCTCCACTGTGTCGCCGGGGCAGTAGTAGCTATACGCCAGTTTCTATAAAGCGCCCGCCCTGTGCCCAGGCACAACTAGAATCCTATGAAATCTATGGAAACAATACAGAAAGTAAAGGTAAACAGCTACATACCACAGCAAACTCGTCAGTGTTCCTCTGCTGCGCGCGCACGATCTTGGCGAGCGCGTGCGCACGGCGTGTCAGCGAGCGCCGGCCACAGCTCCACTGTGTCGCCGGGGCGAGTAGTAGCTATATTTAACGCCCAGTTTCTATAAAGCGCCCGGCCCTGTGCCCGAGGCACAACTAGAATCCTATGAAATCTATGGAAACAATACAGAAAGTAAAGGTAAACAGCTACATACCACAGCAAACTCGTCAGTGTTCCCTCTGCTGCGCGCGCACGATCTTGGCGAGCGCGTGCGCACGCGAGGGCGCGGCGTGTAGCGTGTCGCAACGCCAGCACAACTCCACTGTGTCGCCGGGGCAGTAGTAGCTATATTTAACGCCCAGTTTCTATAAAGCGCCCGCCCTGTGCCCGAGGCACAACTAGAATCCTATGAAATCTATGGAAACAATACAGAAACTAAAGGTAAACAGCTACATACCACAGCAAACTCGTCAGTGTTCCTCTGCTGCGCTCGCACGATCTTGGCGAGCGCGTGCGCACGCGAGGGCGCGGCGTGCCGCGAGCGCCGCGCCGGCAGCGACGCCAGCGCGGCCGCGCCCGGCCACAGCTCCACTGTGTCGCCCGGGGATGACGTCACACACGACAGACCGCGCCGCCACGCCTGGACGGGGACATATATGTCTATTAGGCGATAAAAATAGTAGTTTATGCAACTGACACAAAATGAGAGGCATTAAAACATGAGTGTGGTTTTATGAAACGAGCCGAAGGCAAGTTTCATAATAACATCACACCAGTGTTTTAATGCCTAATTATGTACAGTTGCATACACTACTTTATTTTCACTCATAGTGTTCGGGGTGTGTGTGTGATTGTGTGTTTGTATGTTGAAGTGGAGAGAAAAAACTATGTAAGAAAGGAATTTTGTTTATTGCTCTGTTACAAATGTTAAGTTATGATAAATGTTATAAAATTGTTAATGAATGCACCCGCGTCGGAGCGTTGCAAAATGTGCACTGAATTTAGGCCAGGCGCATCGATGGACGATGTGCTGACGGCGCTTATTCTGTTTGGTGTTATAAATTATTTACACCGAACATCTTGCCGGGGGCAGAGATGCGAGAAGATGAGGTGCAAGATGAGTACGAGATGGGTGCTTGATATACATATGATAAATGGTCAAAAACAATTTTTCCTTAAAGTCCACTAATTAAGTGAATAGTCTTATGGATTGTTTTCATCGACCGAAAGTTTACGTAAAAATACGGGGGTGGAAAGTCTGTCAATAGAACGCGGTTTATTCATTTGCACTCGCGCACTACACTCATTCACTGACACTGACACTGCTGGCACGTCAGCTTGTTGGCCGGCTCGGCCCAGGCGGCGCACGGCCGGGCGCGGGCCTGCTGTCGCGGGCGGCTGCGGCGGCTGCGCAACGCCCGAATTTCCCCACCTGCGGCGAACTTGCCGCAACACAAAGAAGATCCCCACGAGGGAGGCTACACCTAATATACTGTAGATCACGGTGTAATGATGAATGTCGTGTATAGTTATGTTATCTGTTATGGGCTCTTGTTTCTTCATATATTGTATTCTTTCATCGATACTGTCTAATAGCTGATTGTTATTTGGAGGTACGTAGTCGTCCTTTACTGTTTCTACAGTAATGTTTAAGATGTGGTTGATTGGGGCGACATATGAAGTTTCAAAGGAATTTTCTAAGTCGATTCTTTTTTCTAAATATTTGTGTGAATAAATTGTGAAGTTATCTGTTTTCACTTCACAGTTATTATCGATGTTTATAATGTTCGCTCCGGTCAGCTGATGAGCGGTAACACGATCCTCGCATAGTGACCGCACTTGACACTTGTCGCAGCAAAAATATAAATAGTAATTTAATTTTGTTAGACTTATCCATCGGCTCTGGCACGCGACGATGTTTGATTTACACGGACTCAGCAGATTGTCGCTTCGAATACAGAGATCATTGTCCGATTTCATCTTGTAGATGGGAGATTTTGATTGGCAGAGAAATGTTTCATCACGCGAGAGACAGTGGTCCAAATCTGATGTGGTAACTGGTAGGTAGGAATCTTTGTGAAGGTTGATTGCTAAGTAGTCAGCGATGGGGATCACTGTGATCATGCTGTTGCCTTTTTGTTGAGGTATGGGAAAAACGTGATAGAGGTCGAAGTTGTCTCTGCTAACAAGTGGTACCTTTATCTCAAATATCAGAAATTGAGTGGTCATTTTTGTCTTCACTGATAGCAATGGGTAGATACTTCGCATATTAGTTTGAATGTTGTCAATGGGTATGGAGAGATCCTTGGGCAGTTGTCCAGAAATAACTCCTAGCTCCCTTTGCAGCTGTTCAGGATTCATGATATGCATGTTGATTTTTCCTTCATACGTACTGGTGATTGTATCCAATAGAATGTCTTGAATGTTTTTGAGATGAGTTAATATGTTTGTAGTTGCCATTGCTGATAAAGTAAATTCCGTTTTGAGTGTATCTTTATTTAATTGTTTTGCTATGGTGGAAGTTGTATTTTCTAAGCTTAATAAATGTTGATGTACGATCTTATGTTGTTTTTGGATTGACTCTTCAGTTCGTTTTAACAAATTGTTCTCCGCTTCAACTATCGATGTTTGATTCTTCCATAAAAGGGCCAGATGTTTTATGTTATCGCGAACCAGTGTGATGTCCTGCTCGTATTGTTCCGCGAAACGGTCGTCCAGTACCCCGAATAGGCTGCTTGCGAGGTATCCGACACCGTTGATGAGACCGCGGCGGCGCCGGGCACGGGCGCTCAATTGTTGATTTAGCAAAACTCTGTTGTTGCGATCCAGTTCGTTGTAGGTGTGACGTAGTTGTAAAAGGATAAGGTCGCACTGGAACACCTGTTTCATTGCATGACACATGTTTTCTAAATGATCGTAATATTTAATGTAGGTCAATGTACTTTCCCAATATGGGTTGATGTCGTAGTATGCTATCATTTTCCATTGATCTCTAATTAGTTGCATGTTGGCCATTTTATCGAAGTAGACCTTTTGACTTTCTTGTAGTTTGGTTACGTTGAAGGCTTGAGATGATGTAATAAGAGTAGCGAAGTAAACAAACATTAACGCTAATGTCGAAAAGCTGGTTTTAGATTTTTGTTTACATGTTTTGTTTTCAGGTTTTTGTTCAGTTTGTTCCGGTGATTTCGTGCTTGACTTCGCTTCATCTTCTAGAGGTAAGATAGATAATTTTAAGATTGGTCTTTTAATAATACCGTTTTTTGTTTTCAGGGACACCACCCTAACGTATCCGTCGCTTCCAGGATGGACGTCCACCACTCGGCCCAGGGCCCACTTCCCGGGCGGGAGGTTGTCATCATGTATAACTACGATGTTTCCAATTTCAATGTTAGATTTTGGTTGTTTCCATTTGTTCCTTGCTGTTAATTGACTTAAATATTCCGCCTTCCATTTTTTCCAGAAATCCTGTGTTGTTTTTTGTATCATGTTCCAGCGTGTGCGCGCATCCTCCTTTGTTTCTATGACGGTAAGTCCTGTGTCTCCGGAAAGAAAGTGGGCCGGAGTAAGAAAATCTAAATCGTCTATGTTCTCGGTTAGTGCGCACAGCGGCCGGGTGTTTAGGCATGCTTCGACTTGAGCGAGTATAGTAGAGTATTCCTCGAATGTTAACTTTTGTTCGCCAATTACTCTCCTCAGATGATGTTTAAGACTCCTCACGGTCCTTTCCCATAGGCCTCCGGCACTTGGATTAGCAGCACAGTTAAAGAAAAATTCTATGTTCATTTTGGATAAATCAGCAAGAAGGTTGTCATTGAAGCTCGCTTGAATTTGTTGGTATTGTTCTTGAAGTGCTCTATTGGCTCCTACAAAATTCGTGCCGTTATCACTGTATATGTTTCGAGGGCAGCCTCGTCTAGCTGCCATTCTTCGGAGTGCTGCTAAAAATGCCGAGCTGGTTAGGTTGGTCACCAATTCGAGGTGTACGGCTTTAGTGACCATACATACGAATATGGCGATGTAACCTTTGTATGACCTTGTTGTTCTCCCCCTGTTGGCCTTAATTTCCACATGACCGGTGTAGTCTACTCCAGTATTGTAGAATGGCTTGGCAGGATTGATACGACATGCTGGTAGGTCTCCCATGAGTTGTTGCTGTTTTATTCCACCTATTTTTTGGCAGGTGACACACTTCCTAATTTCCTTCTTCACGGTATTGTTCCCTCCTGTAATCCAGTATTCCTGTCTTAATGTTGCTAGTGTGAGACGAGCACCTCCGTGAAATGACAACTCGTGAGCTTGTTTGATGAGAAGGGTGGCTAAACGAGAGTCGCTCGGAATGATCTTAGGATATTTCATCTCAATGTTAATATTTGCGTGGGCAAGTCGGCCTCCAACACGTAAGATTCCGTATTGATCTATAAACGGGTTTAAATTCAATAATTTACTGTTAGATTTTAGTTTCTTATGTTTGCGTAAATACTCTATATCTGCTCCAAATTCCATTTCTTGTACATATTTCACAATTATCAATTTAGCTTTGTTCAATTCTTGTAATGTGACATAGTTAGGTAATTGTTTGCGCTGACGATTGAAAAATCGCTGTATCCACGCGATAATGTTAATTATTTTTGTTATAGAATTATATTTATGTAGTAAAGTATTTATAATACTTTCATTGTTATCCATTTGAATTGTGTTTGATTGTTTTTGATATTTAGCCTTCAATTCCAGATCTGTATGGTATTTTTGTGGTTCTATATGTTCTATGTTATCCCCAGAAATACATGGTGATCCTTTCCACCATATTGGGTGTTCCTTTAGCTGGGAAACGTATAAACCTCTGCTGGCGGGGTCGGCCGGGTTCTCGCTCGACTTGACGTAACGCCAACAGTTAGTAGGTATTATGCTACAGATTTTTTCGACGCGATTAGCTACGAAGGGTTTCCAACGACTCGGCTCCCCTTGAATCCAACCCAATACTACCATTGAGTCGGTCCAACCGTTGACCTGGATTAGATGTTGAGAAAATGCTTGTTTGATTTTTTCTATTAGTTTTGCGAGTAATAATGCCCCACTAAGCTCCAGCTTAGGTAGAGATAGAGCCTTCTTATACGGTACGAGCTTACTCTTGGCTGCTAGGAGAACTGATGTGTTTTTTCCTTTCACTTGTGCGTAAACTACACAAGCGTATGCTTCTTCGGATGCGTCACAGAAACCTTGCAATATTATGACGTCATCTGAACTGCAACAAATCCATCTGGGAATCTTCAAATCGTTTATTAGGTGTAATTCAGCTCTAATTTTGGACCATTCTTTGAAAATGTCGTCTGGTACAGAGTCATCCCAACTAAGATTTAATCCCCATAGTTTTTGGAATAGAAGTTTGAGTTTTGTTGACAGGGGTGCAGTCCAACCGAGAGGGTCGAAGTGTTTTGATATTTCTGATAGCAAGGTACGTTTTGTTGGTTTAATATTTTGTGACAAAGGCTTATATTGGAAAGTAAATTCATCTGTTGTTGAGTTCCAAGCTAGGCCTAATGTTTTTGTGGTGTTTTCTGTTTTAAACTTATAAATTGTATCTTGTTGTTGACTGTTAGAATCTTGTTGTATATTCGAGAGTAACTGTTTGTTATTGGCAGACCATTTCCACCAGACCAGCGAGATTGTAATGTTTTTAGGGAATCTTCAAATTCCCATTTTTGTGTTAAAGTTTCCAAGTCGATGTTTTCCATAGTCCTCTTTAAAGCCTTGAAGTTGGTTTCTTGTTTATGGAGCATGTTGTCGAGAGCTGCCTCATCTGGTTGTTTTTGTTTTGCTTGTTTGAGTGATTTCCGAGGTTCAACTATAGGCACAGTGTGTTCGGTACTGGTGCCTTCTAATTCCTGTTTGTCGTTGTCACTCGAAGCCGAAAGTTGTTCAATATATTGTTCAATGTATTCCTTAGCTTCTTTGTAAAATTTTTCAGCGCGTTGATAATAGTTAGACGTAAAGTAAGAATAAGCAGACTGTTTAGGAACATCGTTTAAAATGGTATGATTGTTTTGGAACTCTTTCCAGTAAAGTTCCAGAGTTTCCAGCCGCCGACTAATGCTAGGAGATGTTTTGCGAGCAGTAGGTTCCTTTTTAAAGTTGACAAGGACCTTCTCCATCGCGTTAAGAATTTCATATTGAGTTTCAATGATCTTGTCAAAATCCATGTTTAAAGAGATAAAAGAAGTAAGAGTAAATTGAAACGATCTTACTTGACAACTGTAGCGGCGGTGGGGTGATTACTCAACTGGCTGCTGGGTAACCTGCTTGTTTATGAGGACGGGACGATCACTCACAGAATGTTTTTCAGTTTATTCACACACACAATGTTCAATGTTCACAATCAATTGTTCACCAATAAATGTTCACTGTTAAATGTTCACTGTCAAATGTTTATTGTTAAATGTTCGCTGGTTGTTTTACCTCAATTCACGATTTTTTATTTCGCGCGCGAGGTTTAACTCGAAGGACCAATGTTCGGGGTGTGTGTGTGATTGTGTGTTTGTATGTTGAAGTGGAGAGAAAAAACTATGTAAGAAAGGAATTTTGTTTATTGCTCTGTTACAAATGTTAAGTTATGATAAATGTTATAAAATTGTTAATGAATGCACCCGCGTCGGAGCGTTGCAAAATGTGCACTGAATTTAGGCCAGGCGCATCGATGGACGATGTGCTGACGGCGCTTATTCTGTTTGGTGTTATAAATTATTTACACCGAACACATAGAAACAATTAAAATTAAACAAAGTAACAAAGAAAATATTATGGCGGGAAATTAAATTCAATATGAAAAAGTGCCTTCTTAAAAAGCCAAGTTTCAATAAAAAAAAATTAATTATGAATAGACTAGTTGTAGAGAAAGCATAATCTAAACAGTGTAATGAATTGCTATCGCATTCAAATATTCCACCAGGTGTCAACACCTACAAGTGAGGTGAGCAGAAATCTGTCGGCAGATGTCTGCTATTGATGTGTCAAATGACAGTATTGTACCATTGACAGGATCACAATCGCCGTAGCCCCAACTAGTAAGCGTAAAAACTATTACCCTCATTGATTACAACATTATGGATATTCAGAAATATAAATCTTACCTCCTCTGTGACTCGAGGCTCCAGTTTACACCGGACATCCTGCCACGTTAGCGAGTTGAGATGGGCCACCTGACCCACAATCAGCACCGGGTTCCGCTCCGGATCCGAGGCTGTGAGTCCCCAGCGGAACTTTATGTTCACAGATGCGTTTGCCATCCTGCGAACTGGAATTAATATTATATTATTAAAAATAAAGTGAGATGTAGAAATTCTAGTTAAAATCCTCTTGAGAATGAACTTATGAAAAGATCAAACTATGTATGTGAGTGACTGTTTATTTTAACTAGAATTAAGAATGGAATTAATACTACTATAATTAATGGGTGTCGGTCTATAGAGAAGTGAAATACTAACAATAGAAAAACAATAATGCACTGACAAGGACAAGATTGCTCATAAATTCTATGAAGATGTACTAAATTACTTTGCAATAATTAAATTAAGTGTTTGTCACTGTAAATATTTTGTTACCTTTTTAATTTTGAGTCTTGCTCGTAAATTTAATGATGATGAATTAGATTGCTATAAAATAATTAAATTAAGTCTTTCGTCACCTATTGTTACTTTTTAAATTTTTAATTCTTTTCCCAGTACAGATTCTTCAAGTCAAGAACATTTTAAGTGTCACACTAAACCTACAGATTATATGATAAAGCTGTCTCAAACTTTTGATGATGAATGAAAAGAACTTAAGGAAAAATGTTGAAAAAATCTTGTGATTGTGAAACTCATTACGAAAACAATAAGCAATAAAGTATCTCAAATTAAAGTTAACTGCCATAATTACTGACACAATAGAAAATCTATGATTTATCACAGACATGGCAAGCTATTAAGAGATAAGAAAAATGTATTGTTCTGTTATCTGGAGAATTCAGTTCATCATCAATGCATTCTATAGCCCAGTGGCAGATTTACTAGCAGGCTGAGTAGGCTGGGGAAAAGGCCGGCAGATTCTGGGGGCGACAAATTTGGGACGCCGGCTGCCACCTTTATTAAATACTAGCTATTGCCCGCGTGTGTGTTTGCTACAGTGCTTTTTATCAGGATGAAAAGTACCCTATAAAGACATAGGGTCCTTCTCAGTACTTCTAATAATTCTAACTATATGTATGTGAAATTTCAGAAAGATTGGTTCAGTAGATAAAGCGTAAAGAGGTAACAAAAAAACAAACTCACTTTCGCATTTATAATATTAGGATTTTACAGAAGTTATTATTCATAGCACAGACACGAGTAATATTGTCACGTTCTCTTTACATGTTATTGCTAGTGACTGTACATCAAAGATAACAGATTGTCTTACACTTTAACTGCCAAACGCCAAACACAAGAGAAAATTTATTCTTTGTGCCCACCAGTAACAGTATTTTAGAATTGTAGATCAGATTAATATAATTTTGTTTTTTAACCTATTTCGTTCAATTGTTGAGCAAAGTTTCTCTACATCTCGTTCCAAGCTTTTTTATAATAATATGTGTAATTTCAGATTTTTTTAAATATCAAACAATAAGCTAAGAGTAGTTAATATTTAAATGTTGAGGAAAACAAAAAGAAATTACATATAGAGGAGTTTACCATGACACTTAGTAGTGGAAGTACCACTGTTAAAATACATTTACCGTAGCACTTTTTATTATGTACATTTACCGTAGCACTTATTCTAATGTAACTCGTGCAATATCATAAAAATCATATGACAAATATTACTTACATTTATAAGGTTGGTGTAAAAAGACAAACATTATAAAAAATAAGACTTGTTATTTTCATAATACTGATAAGATAATACAAGGTAGGTATAGAATTACTTTATCCTTACATATATCTACTTTAAGGACTGTTGGAGGTTACTTACTGAATATTTGAAATTTAACCTACACGTCATTAATAAAACTATGAGCTAAAAATACACATCCACTTGTACAGAATACAAATAGGTCATTCACCTGATATTATCACTGGAATATGTTTAGATACAGTTGCACAATTAAACAATGTCCTTATTATCGTCATGTTCACTTATATAACGAGGAAACTTGTCAATAATCAAAATAAACAAGATAAAAATAATTTCAGACTGCTAACGAGCGCTAAGTTTAAAACTTACCGTTAACTTATTTACACTTATCAAGAAGGTCTCGTAACGTTCATTACATTAAGTTTTAACGCTTATTATTAAAGAACAAAAGAGGTTTAAAAATTAATGAAAACTGTTTACAAATGAAGAAAGTAAAAAAAAGCTTTCTTTCTTCTCCCAACTTGCCAAATCATTGAGATTAACGTTTAGAAACTGAATATGTCAAACACAAGCATACTCGTCATCATTGTCAAATAAAATAAAGTCGACTCATTTTCTAAGCATTTTCTTTTCTTTTGAGACCGAAAAATCATCAAAATATTTGTGCTAAAAACTCCCTACCTACTTCTTATTCTTAACGTTAATAAAATCATATCATTGTTCAAGAGGTTCAAGTTCAAACACTTTCACAAATAAAATAAATATTTTTTAGTTCCTGAACGTCATACAAATTGTCAAGCAAGAGGGTGTGGCGTTTTGTTTTTACCCAGCTACTTTAAAAATCGGCAGTTTTAAAGTAGGTGGTAAAAACAAAACGCCCCGTGTTGAATAAATTTTTCATTTTTTTTAAATTAACCTATGTTGTTCCACTGCTGGGCTAAGGTCTCCCCCACTTGCTTCAACCCATCACTGCCATTTCAATTTCGCTGCCTTATGCCCCACATCCGCGATTCCTTTTTTTTTAGCGAAGCATTTCGTTAGAATTTTTCATAACATTTTTTTTTTCTAGCCTGTTAAAGTGTCCCACTGCTGGGCAAAGGCCTCCCCTTTCTCCTTCTACAATTCTCTGTCAAGAGTTGCCCGCTTCCACTCCCGCAGGTAACATGCAATGTCATTAATACTATCTATTTGTTTTTTACTCAAATGTTTTTTAACATAAAATTATCAAAAAAAAATATCGGAGCATATTCAAGACGAGCGACGCAAAGATGCTTGCTCCATGGAGGTAATAAAATAAGTACTTATATTAAAAAAAAAAATATTTCTGTGACTTATATACGTACTTACAACTACTTTTTGCTTTTTACTTCCAAGCCTTGCTCGTAGCCTCGTAGACACAGATTATATAATGGTACCCTAGTCATAAAGGTAATACTCCGAAAGGACGTCCCTACAGTATCGTGGACTTGCATTGCACGTTATTCTGGGAAAGTTAAAATTGACCTTTTTAAAAATTTTGCTCTTCCTTTTATACATGCATGCAGTCTGTGGGCAAGATTGAAGATTTACTCAAAAAGCTTATAAATAATATCGCGTACGAATAGATAACCCGTACGCGTACGTGGGATGGCCACATGACGATAATTACCTATAGGAATATGATCCATGGTCAGGTTTCTCCGTAGCTGACTGTACTTATGCTTCCATGCTGTTCTGGTACACCAATATAGGCCTAACAGTGTATTACCACGGGTCTGAAGTGGTAATATGTAACCGAATCATTTTATAAAAGCAGAATGACTTGTGGGCGGGAGTGACCATTTATCTATAGATTACCTTTATCTTAACATGCGGGGTCCGAGGTCCGGAAGTACTTCAAACCTTGGGTTTTTTGTACTTACCCCATGCCTTACTCACCCGCATCGGGAATTCTGAAGGACCACATACATACATAGAATCACGTCTTTATCCCTTACGGGGTAGACAGAGCCAAGAGTCGTGAGACTCGAAGGCCACGCTTAGCTCAATAGAAGGCTCTCTGATGGAATGGAGATTCAGGTATAGTGACAGGTTGCTAGCCCATCGCCTATGAGTGGAGGAATCCCCAGTTTAAAGCCATTTCCCTCGATTGGCTTTTACAATCTGTGCGAGAAGAGAAGCAGCTAGCACATTCTGTTTTTTCTTCGCTCCCAGACCAGTATGGAAGCAAGAATGAAGGACTACATGACCTTCAGAATATCACCTGTTGCGAAGTGCCTATAGTCCTCCAGGGCCGGATATGCTGATCCCAGGAGGTCCAGTCGCTTGTTTGCTAGATTACCTTTAGTTCCTGTGGTCCACCTCGTAGTCTACCCAGGTGAACTACGGGATATTTTTTTCCCGTGGTCCACGTGCCACGGGTGTACCACGGGGATTTGTTTTTTTCCCGTAGTTCACCTGGATGGACCACAGGAAATATTTATTACCCACGGTCAATCTGACACTTAAGTGTTTTTTATCAACCCTTTCGACCGCGATATAATGGTCACTCCCGCCCACAACTATAAAGGTAGGTAGATATAGTGTGTTATCTAAATAAAACGATAAGTGTAATATATTCTCATTTAATAATTTCTCATTAATAGCTAATTCATAAAACAAAATCACATAACAAAATGTTAACACTAGCAAGGTAACTGCTGTCGCATTTTCTTAAAATACGTATTTTAATTTATGCCACGTGGGTAGTGGCCATAATGCAAAATAATGTCTGCTATAAAAATCTTTTGAATCTAATGTCGCCATTTTTAATTGGCGGGAACAATCAACTCTTGCCTTGCTTTACAAAATAATGTTAATAGCAAATATATTTCATAGTCTTTAAAGGTATTGGATAATAAAGATAATATTTTTAATATTAGATAATTAGGAGGAAGAAAATGGTGCATATTCAAGTTTGTAATGGTACATAAAAAAATTAGCACAGTAACAAGTCATCTTGGCGTATTTTATACAAGGTTAAATCAAAACCATTGGCATAATTTCTAGTAGTAATGAATATGATTAATATTTTCAATTGTTGCATTTAATTTCTGATACTCAACGGGAATACAGAGTTTCGTTTAGTAACAGTGTTACACAATGGGAAGACAGATGCCGATGTGTAACAGTGTAACTCATTGGAATAAACATCAGTTGCAATGAGTAATACTGTGACCTATTGATACTTTTTTCCCTGTGTCTCAGTGTTACAAATATGATTCATTGGAAACAAACGAAAAAGTTGCTCATATTCATCAGTAGAAATTTTGCTAATGATTTTAAATTCACCTGTATATGGTTCTAAATAACTAAATTGGAAAAAACAATATCAAAGGCACTTATTTTGAAAAAATCGAAGACAACACGTAATATTATTGGCAATCAATTACTATTTCACTATTATACTGCAGGTATTGTGACTTTATTTTGGTATTTAATACAAATACATGGCTTTTTGTAACATTATTCAAAAACATATCGTAAAATATAATTCAAGAAAAGATATTTCATTAAGTACATTTGAAATACTGGTATCACAATGTACATAGCAAAAATAAAAATACAGAGGTATTCATAAATGGTATAAAATAATTTAATTAAAATTGCCTACATTGGTATTTATCTACCAAAGTTATTGGTATTACACAGTTACAGACACATTTACTATCAGAATTATTAAAAAAGAAATAATATCCGCTTAGAAAATGATAAAATTAACTATTTTCTTTTACAAATTGTACATAGTACTTAACGTTGATTACGCCTCGCAATCGTTTGATTTAAAAATATTTTTAATATTAGAAATTTGTATGCGTTAATGCAGTCAAACTAATTCTGTTTAATAAATTATTATTTATTAGGTAAATTTAAACTAATTTCACGGCCAATCAATGCGCAAATACAATTTCACATGAACACCTAATTATTCATAAGTCATAACAGTTAAACGTTAATTTTACAAGTAACACAATTATTGTCAATCATTAAAATGAGGATTATTGTTTTTCCGCTCGCTAATTGGCGTCCTGGCGACTGAGGTCTGTCAGATAGTCCAATACTGTCATTTGAATTTGACAACTGATGACAAATGATGTACTATTTGACAGACCTCATTCGCCAGTAGCGCCTACTAGTGAGCGGAAATACTATAACCCTAATTGTTGTAATAAGACCATTTTAGACCATGACCAGAACGATTTTTCATAAAAATAACCAACCGTTTAACCCGTATAATGGAGCAAAAAAAATTAGCTTAACTAATATTATTTGACGTTTCTATTGCAAAAATGTGTAAGCCAATAGCACGAGCAATCGAACAAAACACCAAAAAAAAAAAACTACCAAAACACCACGGTGTCCGTTTCAAGTCTCTGGCTTGATTTATGAGTGTTGGCTTCACTTTTGTAATAAAAACGTTTAAGGCCCATCGCACACTCTGAGAGGCGGTGCGAAGATACTGACAAGTTACAATTTAGATCAAACCCTAATACCTATATCATAAGATTCAAAGTGGCCGTCTCACCGCACTGCGCACCGGTTCTTTTTTTTCACGTAATGATATTTACAATCTTATGACATAAGAATTAGGGTTGAATTTAAGTTGTAAATTCCTCAGTATCTTCGCCGCGCCTCTCCCGGTGTGCTGGGCCTAAGAATTTAAACTAAATAAGTAAATAACTTTCATTATATACAAATATCTAAACATGTACTATCACGATCTAGCAACAACATCCACATCGACTATACATATAGATAATATTAAGTTAGCATAGTTGAAACGATCTAAAAGCGAGCAAGTTTTACTTTGGAATGAGGGCTATCGCGTTCAAATATTCCACTAAATGTCAGCACCAACGAGTGACATGGACAGATATCTATCAGATGGTACAACGCCGTCAATGTGTCAAATTTAAATGACAGTATTGTACCATTGACATGGCCATATTCGCAAGTAGTGATAACTAGTAAGTGTAAATTCGATAACCCTTATGTAATAGGGAGGGTTTAATAGGGAAAGTATCCCTAAATTGGGTTTATTTCAACAGGGAATAATACGCAAATCTTGGCGCAGGTGGCGACACCAGCACAGGCAGTAAACAAACCACCCGTCGCCATGCTGCACACGTCAATGCCATGCTTCGAAACAGTTGTCAATGTCAATACAATTTACTCCCTATGCCGATATTTCCTAATACGATTGAGGGTTATCGCATTTACGCTTTCTAGTTCGCGATATTGGCGAGTGAGGTCTGTCAGATGGTACAATACCGTCATTTGAATTTGACAACTGATGACAGTCTTGTACTAACTGGCATATAGCGCCAACTAGTGAGCGGAAATACGATAATCCTCATTCAAAGGAATGATACGACTAAGGTTTTTCTAAACACAGACAAAAATATTTTTTTTACACAAAACAGCACCATTGGGAAGAAAATAAATGAATGAACCTTCACACTTGACACTTTTCCCAAATTAGACATCTTTAAGAGCCCATAATTAATTTACTGTTTCGATATCCACTATTGTCTACATATGTAAATAAAAAAAAATCCGAAATGAATTTAAAATAATTTTTTTTAGACGGATCTCTACCAAAGCCGAGAGGTGTTTCATAGAGTAGCCTATTGATAGTCTACGTCATTTCAATAGTATCGATATTTTCGATACTATCGAATGGCAATATTGATATACAATATCGATACTATTACAAGTTTTCGAGGTCAACTATCGATAAGCAACTCTGGTGTTTCCACCTCTAATAGGTCTCTTAAACGTAATTCGAATTTTGAATAAAGACGTTTTATTGGTTTTAAAAACATCTCTCCGCTCCGGTAATTAATTTCTTTTTATTTTAATTGGATATGCTAAGGTATATACTATTTCCGTGTAACATCGCCATTACCATTCTAAATATACTTATTTTTAAACACCACCAAGTATTTAGTAACAATATCAATTTTATTATTGTGCATTATTTAACATTTATGTGCCAATATTTTGCCAATCCATTCCCTATGTGTAATTGACGAGAATGCACTTAAAATTTAGATAAAAAATAACATTCCCAACTCAAAATATACATTAAAACAATTGAATAAAAATAAGTTAGTACATTTAATTTTCTAGCAATACTTACTAAAGAAAAGTTACTAATTATGAAATAAAACAGCGGTTTATAATATATTAGATACTTAAAGATATCGAAGGGTAGAGCATACAAACATCAACTATACGGCAGAATGAAATGCCTCACTATTATCACAAAAGCTACCGAATATAGGTCTGAGATAACCTTGTGACAAAGCCGCTAATATTTTTACATGGAAAGTAACTTGCATATTGTGAATATGTCAATTACTAAATTAGTCTAATAGTAATGTATGTAGCTGAGAAACTAGTTTATAAATGGACCATTGAAATCGGAGATGGTTTGGTTTGTTCCCATTGAGTCACATCAAGATGTGACGTTACTCAACGAGAATTTTTTTTTCGATATGTAACATTGTTACACACTGCGACTAACTCTTTTCCCAGTAAGTAACACTGACTAAACGGCATTCTGTATTTCCGTTGAGTAACAGTAGTAAAGTGTCGATATGTATCAGTGTTACACATAGCTACTAACTCTTTTTCCACTGTGACTAAACGGCAATCTGTATCCTATATTCGCATAATATCAGATTCTTAAACTAGAAGATTCTCAACATAACTTGTTAGATAATATCTTTTAGGTGTTATTATGTTTACAAAGTCTATTCCCGCTGAGTAACAATAATAAATTAAAGGTGAAATAATGTTTTTTTTTTTCAAAAATGTTCACATATTAAACATATCAATGCTCCATTTATGAACTGTATTTGAAATAAGCTAAAGTTCACATTTGCCTGGCAAGAAATATAATTTTTCAATAATAAATATGTCATTAAACTCCCGTATATGGAAACGATTCACAGCCACAACTCTTTATACAATTTTACAAAATAATCGCAACGAAACGGTATCTTACACTTCAAACCCACTACGAGAAAAACCAACAAAATTTGATATTTTCAATACTTTATATTTATTAATAGTTTTTAGGGAGATAGTAAAAATCTTTAAACAAAATAATAATAAAATAAAAAAACAAAATTTGAAAATACTAAAAACAATATCTAAATATTGTATTTATGTTTTACTAAATAAATAAGTAAAAGTTATTCGAAATAATCAAAAGCGTTTTGAGGCTTCTTGAAATTTTCGTGCTATCCCACCGCTGTCACCATGTTGTGAATGAAAGGCATGTTAGACCAAGACTGATTTTATTCCGTTACCCAAAACAATATAAAAATTGACAACTAAATATCACATCAATCCCTATCGCACTATATAATTTGCTAGACAGAGATAGCACGAGACTTATGGACCAGAACAAGTGTGTGAGAGAGACTTGTACTCAAAATCATTGGTAACTTATGTACGGATATCATGTACAGTCAACAAAGTAATTATCACCCGTATTAACAAAGTTACTTGGAAGGTTCATAGTGCCTGTCAGCTCACAAGGACTCAAAAACCTATTCATAAACGATACTTGAAGGACAAACGTCACTGCTCGTCCAACAGAAAGGCTTGCCATCGGTAACGCACTGAAAAATGCCTCACTTCGCATGTCGACTTACGCAAGTATTGTTTGTAAATACGGGTGTAAGTGTAAAGAGCCGCAAATTTAACAAAGATTTATTCAGAAAATAATATTGTTATTGCAATGATTTTTTTGTATTGTTAAGTTTCATTGCAATAGCAATATTATTTTCTTAATAAACCTTTTATAAAGTTACGGCTCTGTATACTTTATTTGTTGACAGTATATGCGGTATTTTTTGTACTAGATATGGCTAGAATTTATTCGACTCTTCGAGTGGATTTTGCAAGGTCAACCGACCATTCAAAACTTCGAACCGTGGTGTCAGGGTTTCTAACCTACGGCACAGAATTAATATAAATACTACGTACAAAAATGAAGTTGCCTGCCCCTCCCGCAATATGGCGTACCCCGCACTTCTCCCCCGTTCGTTTGCGGATTGGGACGCTATGACTATGAAAACGCACACATTGACGTGTTACTGACGTGTTCACGGATGTACAGTTTCATTTGTAGTAGTAGGTATATATGACGCCCCGTTTCTATGAAGTGCCCTCCCTGTGCCATTGGTCCGTCTAGTCCTGGCAAGATTTTACAAGAAAATGTTTTTGTGGGGTACCTTTATTATTCACCAAAGAATTAATCCTGTTTCTATGAAGTGACCTCCCTGTGCCTACGGCCTTTAACGTAGGCGGCAGATACCTACAGATTTGGAATGTCCTTGCGAAGATAGTTATTATTTTTGTTATTTCTAGACGCATGCTTATTTCAATGTCTCAAAACAATGAGGGTTATAACATTTCCGTTCACTAGTTGGCGCTGTTGGTGAGTGAGGTCTGTCAGATGGTACAATACATACATACATAGATATCACGTCTTTATCCCTTACGGGGTAGACAGAGCCAACAGTCGCAGGGGTACAATACTGTCATTTGAATTTGATAACTGATGACAGTGTTGCGAGTGAGTTCTGTCAGATAGTACTGACAGAACTCACTCGCCAACTCGCTAGCGAACGGAAATTAGTGACAGTGACAACGCCTGTTATACCTTGCATGTGTTCACTTAATTAAATTATTAATTGCCAAATTATATTATAATTAAATTATTAAAACTAACAAAAAAAATCCCTTTTGGGATAAGTCCGTCATTGTACGCCTCTCTTTTTGTGTCACTATGTTTTGTATTTTTCTTGTGTGTATGTGCAATAAAGAGTTTACAAACAAACAAAAAAAGCCAAATACCGCATTTGGAAAATCTCAAAAAGTCACTAAAATAAATGGGGATTATTAAAAAAAAAAGACTAAATATAAATACCCTAAATACAATTTGCTGATAAAACTATCACAATAAATGACACTATTTATTTTTAATGTCTACTATTATGGTAAAAATGTCACATTTTTTTTGAAACGCATAAAATAAATACCTCATCAGCTTTTTAATTTTATTTCAAAAAGACTGAAGTAACCCGTGACCAAAGGGCTAAAAGTTTCTTCAGCCAGAGGCTAAGCATTGCCATACAATTTAGCAATGCAGCTAGCCTTTTGAGCATATTTATCGTGGGACAACGCGATTGCGGACCTCCTTAATAAGGGAGATATTAGGAACACCCATAACCGGAGAGCATGTATGAAGAGAGTGATGAGTGTAGAGGAAGCCAGAGAGATCTGTAAGGATCGTAGCAGGTGGAAATCGCTAGTCTCTGCCTACCTACACGGGAAAAAGGCGTGATAATATGTATTTGTACAACGCTCTTGACAAATTGACATTCGAAACACTAGGTTTTGCGCGTCGGTATACATATATTATAGTTAAAAATCATGACCTCGATATTACTTGAACCAGACGAAAGTAATGACCAGAACTCAAATTTTACCTGGACACTAAGATATTACCTGGACCAGACTATCGTCAAATCAAGACTATATCAAAGTTATTAAATTAAAATTATAGTACATTACTGCCGCGGCCTATAATGAATACTTTGCTGGTCGCGCTGATGACGGCCGAGAGCGCAGCTCCAGGCCGACACAGCGCGGTCAGCGTGCAGCACTTGGTGGACGAGCTGAGATGTCGGCCGAGACCGGAGCTCGAGGCCGACACAGCGAGGACAGCAAGGGCTGACACGATGGCCAAGCTGGAAGGCCTAGAGCGGAGCTAGGCTAGCGCGAGGCAATCATAGCGTGACCAGCGAAGCACTCATTGTGGGCCAAGGCTTGTATAGTGCTTTACTCAAAAATGCAAGTACCAAATCGAAATAAAACCAGCAAGTAATTTAAATAAAAATATATTAATTAACTAGAAATTTAATTAAAATGACAATTATGAAAAGTACAGTTACTAAAATTCAACACCGACTTTCCCGGATTGATGCACAAATTTTTCATATGCAAGCTTATATTAATTCCTTTGAGTTTCGCGGTATCCAATTTTCAACCATTAATTTAGCTTCATCTTTAATGTCTGGCGGTGTAAAACACATTGAATCGGAAGAATTTTCGCTTTGATAGCTCATTTTTAGCCAAAAAGTCACTAAATAAAAACAAAAATTTTCGCTGAACCGCGCTTTTGTTACTTCTCTGTTTTTTTTAAGCAATGGTAGTTGGAACTATACAGCCAAATATGGAATAATCTATCTCTATAAAATACAAACAGCTGTGTTTTAAATAAAATCTTTTTGCATTCGATTTTTAAAATGTTGAAACGTCAAAATAGCGACCGGCAATGTTTTGCCGGCCTGTTAGAGCGGCCAGCAAAACTTTGTCGGCCGCTATTTGAAAACAGAACGGCAAAGTCGATTTTGCTCAAACAAGGTTATCAAAATAATAACCACATTACATGCATTTTTGAGTAAAATGAATAAATTCAACCCATCAAAACAACCCATTAGATTTTATGTGAACATTTATGTATTACAACAGAATTAATATTGGTACTACGTACAGAAAGGAAACTCCCTGCCCCTCCCGTAATATGGCACCGCCCCGCACTTCTCCCCCGCTCTTGTGTGGTTGTGGGACGTTATGCTATGAAAACGCACACATTGACGTGTAACTGACGTGTTCACGGATGTACAGTTTCATTTGTAGTAGTAGGTATATTTGACGCGCCGTTTCTATGAAGCGCCCGCCCTGTGGTATTACCTGAACCTATTATCCAAAAGGTTTTGACTGACCCGGTTTACAATACCTACTATTTTATGTGGACACTAAGATATTAGGGCCAAGGGCCAAGGGCCTAAACCGTCCACACTCCAAATTACAATTGACAAGAACAATGTTCTTAAATTGAAATTAAATGTACGAAAAAAAATAAAAAATTAAATGAATTAATATAAAATCATAGAGGTCAATAAGACCCTATGATTTTATCTGGACACTAAGATATTAGGACCGACAAAAACAGAGTTCTTAAATAAAATTAGAAATGGATGGAACATCCTTGTTATTTACAGACACGTATGTATACAAGGTATACCAAGACAAGACTACAATCCTTACAATATTATCTGAACGCTAGGTTATGTGACAAAAATTATTACGATTTTCGAATAAGTTAAAAAATCCGACGTTTCCCGTAACGATTTAGATACAGAACATTACCAGGACCAGAATACAACTCGTACAATTTTATTTGGACATTATTAGTCATTACCAGGACCGGATTACAATCAATATGATTTTATTAAGACTTAGATATTACCAGAACAAGATTACTATCCTTACAATAAAAAATAAAAATTCTGGACGCTAGGTTATGTGACCGTTGCTGGCACCACGCGGTCTAGATCAAAATAAGTAACAAAAATTATTACGATTTAGATCAAACAGTTGGACAATTTTTGACGTCTTCGTTATGTAAATACGAGTATACATAAGTATCTATTTTGGATTAACTATACTTCTCTGATAGAAGAAAACCTAATACCCGTTTCCTTGTGATCCTACTAAATTAAAATTACATATGTTGTAATGGCTGCATGATGTATATTCATTGGCATGACATCTGTCAACGTCATTTTTACCGCTCTTTCTACTTCTATAGCAGCCAGCAATAAACTCACATTTTGCTTTTTTCATAATCACAGACAATTCAGGACTAAAACAATATAACAAAATAAAAAGAAAATAGCGTTCTATTTCCAAATGGATGTCCATTTAAGCGTAACCACCGTTCCGTGCACGCGATTATTTCGAGACTACCGTATATATTATCGACAATAAAGGCTATTATCGTGTAAAGCTCTAGAAGCGGGAAGCGACGACACAACCTCTAGCAGAGTACCTCGCGCTGCGGAATTTGCTGGAAGAGAAAAATATCAATTATTAGGGCATTTATTTTATTCATTACTAGCTTTTGACCATGGCTTCGCCCGCGTGAATTTCCCACGGGAACAGTGATTTTTCCCCGGATGAAATGTACCCTATGTCCTTCTCAGTACTTCTAACTATGCGAATGCAAAATTTCAGGAAGATTGGTTCAGTAGATAAAGCGTGAAGAGGTAACAAACAAACAAACTCACTTTTACATTTATAATATTAGTTAGGAAAGTCTCTTTTAAAAATCTATTATTCACTAGCCACGCCCGGGGTTTACTCCCGTGGGAATTTCAGGATAAAAGTTACCCTATGTGCTATTCCCGGTCATTTTCTAGCTGTGTAGCAAAGGGCATGTTGCATAGCAGGCTATATCATGAGCAGTTTCCCAAAAATCAAAAATAATATCAAAAACCGATCGAGACCATCATATATTTGTTTTTTCGAGATCTTGTTATGGTACAAAAATACATTTAAAATCGCTTAATATCGTATAATGGCGATACTGACATGGCGCCCGTACGTATGTTCAGAAATTATGATACAGAAAATCAGATACAATGCTCGATATTTTCATTATATTTTAGAAAAATTGCAATATCACAAAAACATATGTGTATTTCACATAAATAGATGAATAATAAATAAAATAAACAACTCTTTCCCGCGGGCACGTATGTAATAAAAGTACACTTTTGAACGTACCGGAAATCGGAACTGTCAAATGAAGCGCGTCAACGTCAAATCATAATGGGTGTCGGCCATTTTGGCGGAACTCGCCTAACCTTCATTACGATTTGGTTGACTAAATGTACCATAGAAAGGCTACGAATTTATCAGATTTATTTATAAGGCATTGATACTGACCCAAAAATGAAAAGTTCAGATAGGTGCTCATGATATAGCCGGCTCCTTATACATTTGTGCAACAACCGTTTTCATCGAAATACGTCCAGTAGATTTTGCGTGATTGAGTGACAAACATCCTCACAAATTCACATACAAACTTTCGCATTTATAATATTAGTATAATTACTAGTTATTGCCCGCGGCTCCGGCCGCGGTAAAAGAAGTATATCATGTGTGTTTTTCTAACGAAGGCGTTTACATTATGTTCACGCTAAAATGGCCTAATCTGGAGGCCTAATTGCGGAAAAAATGTCTTCGTGGGAAGTAAGAATGGGATGATAGGTATGGTAAAAGCTTGGAGGCGGTGGTAACCTTAGCTTTAAGTAATTTTATGACGTCATCTAACTAAAAAACAAGAATATGACGATTTATTTTTAGGCTATTTAAATAAAATAATTTTCATTTCATTTCAGAAAATTGTGGAGAGTAAGGACATTTTGCGCCAACGCCAGATGATGGGATAAGGTAAGGCAGATGATGATGAGTCCTAAGGCTCCGAAAGGACCTGAAAGCTACAAACTACCAGCACTAGCTACAGCTAGCAACACTCACAATGCTATGGCGCGGTCACCAGATGCGCGGCGCGCGCAGCAGCGGGAAGCCCGCGCCGCGCGCCTTCCAGTACTCCCCTGTGCACACCCACATCTCTTCGCCGCCTTCCAACGCTTTGCTGTGACAAAAAACAGACAGGCTGATTATAAAAAAAAAAAAAAAAAAACACGACTGACAATGAGGGATTTTCCGAGACCCAAATTTAAAAAATTAATAGTTCTGGTGACTTCATAGATGGCGCTTAAGCAAAGCCGAGAGAAAATGTTCCATACAAAAAGCAAAAATTCACGGGATTGGCATTTGAAAAATATTAAACTTAGTAAAAAAAAAAACATATAAAAAAGTATCAATATTGTGATTTGTGCAACTGTCAAACTGTTTGATTAGAAACAGCGCACCATAAAGGTTCAGCCATTATTACGACTCGGCTTTCATAAAACGCTATCTGTTGAGACGTTTTTGCTTATTTTTTTTTTCTTAATTTAGCTGTCAGAAAATACCTTTATATTAATACCTTTCACAGCAAAATCTAACACAGGCGCGGAAACTATTATTTAAAATTATTTCGGGTATCCTGTGATGAATACTTTTTTAATTATAAATAAAAAAAAATATATACTTTTTTCCAAAAGAACAGTATAAGCTTTAATAAGCTTTTTTTACATATTTTGATGATGATGCAAGAAATGCAAAACAGCGCGGTGCCAAAAATGACTACGGAACCCTACTTTATGCGTTGTCCGACACGCACTTGGCCGGTTTTTTGCTATAATGCGGAAGCGGGCGTCCTCGATGCTGCGGCGATTATGTGGGAGTCCGAATAGTACACTCAGTTCGCTGTCCGGGAAAATCGATGGGCCTTTTGTGAGGCACTGGGTGGATGCGCTTATGCATAGAGGCGTACATCGGGTCAATTGAACCGATGTACTTAAATGTAAACGTTACTAACACTAGTATTAGAACAATTGTATACTAACAATATATGGACTAGTCCGAAATAAAGATTTTATTATTATTTATTTATTTATTAATTTTTGTACACAACAAATACATACAAAGGAAACATAAAACATAGGAAAACTAAGTACAAAGGTTCTACTTATTTCTATAGAAATTATTGTTATTATAACATTCCTTTTTTGGTCAGTCGTGTAAAAACCAAGACGAGCTCGCTTGATGTCGTCAAGTAGGAAATGCGTGCCAATGGTCTCACAACTAAGGACGCCCAAGATCGTGCGAAGTGGAAAAGAACAAGCTGATTATTAAAAAACAAAAAACCCGACTGACAACTCACATAGCCTCTATTACCCCGGGAACTAGTGTCATAACGAACAAATTTTGGTATCGGAAGAATTCACTTGGCACAGGTGTTTACATGAAGTTAAGCTAATTTAGCCCGGTAGCCATCCACCCCCCCCTGGTGGGTAGGTAGGGGGGGGCATTCAAAGGTACACGCCGCCGCGCTTTAGTTGAAAAATCATATCAGCTTCTATTTACCTTGAATAGAATAGAATCAAATAATTTGAAACCAAAGTGGACTATTGCACCAGTTGCTGCTACCGCTTGTCGTGAACTGATTCGGTGCAAGTACTAACACATTTTACTAACAAAGAGTCTGTGTTACTTGTCAATCAATATTTCATTCATTCATTCATTATTTGGCCTGACCCTGGGCTCCGACACGTATGCCGAGGATGCAACTGTAAAGTGCTTACATAAGAGAGATCACGTTGTGAAAAAATTCAAAAAGCTAAAACGATTTTAATGAACCATGGCTAAAACACTCGATTAAGTAACCTTTTGAACAAAAGTCTCGTCTCTGTCTAGCCCCACGGGAAAAAGGCGTGATAAATATGTACAACTCGTGCGAATTAACTGTGCACCTCGCGCTGTGACATATACTTCCAGCGGAGTGCACAGTTGAGTCGTACGAGTTGTAGGTAGGTAGGCATTGAATTATAAATAAATATGGAAGTGTAACTCTCATACAACGAACGCTCAAATCTTGGTTCCATTTACGCAAACAAATGTACTTAAATACAACAAGACACTTACACATTCTCATAGAAAAAGCTAGTACACGATTGGGCGCGTCAAGGTCACGGGGCGGGGTCAACACACCGCGGCAGCCGGCTACCGCTCAAACAAACGGCCAGAGCCGCTTAGCGTTTGAAGTCTCGGCACAGAATTAATATAAGTACTACGTAGTCTCGGCAAAGGAAAGAAAGGTAATTCCGCTGTTCTTCATATCTGTGTGATTTCTACACCACTTTACGACACACGATGGCCTATTTTTGCTAATTAAACTTGCGAAATTACTCGATGATACGTACAATTGACACTTATGCGTTTGGTACAAGTACAACCGTTGAATGCGCTGCGCCACGGCGAACTGAGGCGAAGTGAGGTGTCTTTTTTACGCCCCGCCCACCGAGGTTCCTATTTCGTGGAACCATTTTTTTGGCGTTGTTACAGTTCTATGGTATATTAGTTCGTTGTAGGTAGGTATGTGAGCATCGAAATACAACTACAGACAGGCCCACTGTCTTATAAGGTCGATATAGGCCAAGTTAGCCACTGGCGAAGACACGCAGACCAGCTAATCATAAATAGAGGTAGGTTTTCACTGTCTCGAGCGAGTGCCTGACAACAATGAGACCGACGACGTCGGAACATCTCAGACCGGTCATGAGGCTGGTGGTGCTGGGGACGATTTCGAGGATGCATGTGACGATAATCAGGATGGAAACGTTCAAAGTGATAATCGCTCTGTTTTGCCTTTTACCTAAACAGATAAGTCGCCTAAATGCATTGCCACACTACCACACCCGTGACACTCCCTGTACGTGAGAGTTCGGGAGCGGTGACCATAGAGAAAAAAAAGGGTCTCTAATGATTGTCATAAAAATATTTGTAATAATATAGTTCGAAATAATGTTTTTTCACATAATCATAATTAACATAAATTGAAATTAAAATAATATTTTTTCAAATAATTTTTTTAACATAATTGTTTTGTAATAAATATAAATTATCATAATCATAAATAATCATAATATATTTTTAATCATAATAGTAATACTCATAATGTACAGAGAAAAGAGAACTCATAATGTACGGATGCACTCAGAAAAAAAGGTAAGATTTGTTAAGTTTTTGTTTTTTTGTTGTTATGTTCGCGGCTTAGGGGTGGCCCAAGGGCCACCCCCGCCGCACCCTAACCTATACTAGTGTTTGTGTCAACTTAATGTGAAATAGGTATAATAAAATATCAAATTTTACATAATGTCTTCAAATGTCATCAACAAAATAAAAGATGAACAAAATAAAAATAAACTATGTTTATGACCATAAAAATTATGACAAATCCATTATGATAAACCATTTTATTAAAAAAATCTGTATGACTATCTATGATTATGACTACACAAATATTATTACAATAAATATTATTTAAATAAAATATTATGATAAAAAAATTATGAGAAAGGCTTTATGACAAACCATATTATGATTATTAACCTTATGAGAAATGAAAGGATCCCGGAAAAAAAATACATCTTGAGCCGTATTTTCAACGCTAGGGTTGATGAGTAATAAACAATAGCTAAATTTTGGCTTAACTCTAAACTCTATAGTATTTGACAATAGCGCCCACCTGTCATGACATGATTGATAGACCGCGTCATTTCTAGCAGCCCTGAGGATAGTCATATTAATGAAATAAATATTAATACAAACATGTGGTGGAGGTTGGTTCTCCATCCCGTGCGCCTCTAAACGCCCCTTCGCACATCCAGTCCCTCACGCATAGCCATAACCTATTTTACAGCACACATGCTTAAGAGTGTATCACGTCCGCGCGCCCGACCGAGTTTAGGTATTTGATAGACCGCAGCTGGCTGTGTGCAAGTCACACGCACACATCGACGTGAGATTGCCGCCAACCCGAAGTAATAAGTGACCTAGATCCGGCAAAGGATTTGTTGGTACTGTAGCAGTCTTCCTGCTACCTGAATGTTGAACCCCATAAATATGCCTTGAAATATTTCAAACTCCACACTAAAGCTAAGCATTCCTTTTCTGTAGTTGAATATTTTCTCTCAGCATCCGACAATTTCCTCGACGCATAAGATATTGGGTGCATTTCCCCATCATATTCTTGCAATAACACGGCTCCTAAAGCCTCATTGGATGCATCTATCATCAAACGTGTAACTACTTCCGCTTCGCTATCAAAATATCGTAATAATGGAGGATTACACAATAAATCCTTTACTTGTTCCAATATCTTCCGACATTTTTCTGTCCACTCAAATTTCGTCCCTTTCTTCAACAACTTCACCCATGGAATCGTCAAATTTGCAAAATTCGGAACGAATTTTCGATAATAAGAGAACAATCCGAGAATCCTTTTGACTCCTTTTGCATTTTTCGGTTCGGGCAATTCTTTGATTGCCTTTAATTTATTAAAATCTGGTCTTACTGGTTTTTCGAACAGAAATCCTGTAGTAGAAGAGAATAAGGAAGAGATTAAGGGAACTAAGAAGGATAGATTAGAAGTATTTGCAATAGATGCGATTTCAATTCAAGAAAAACAGCAGGAAGACAAGTTTTGTTCGAGATTAATCTTAGAAATGCAATCAGAGAGATCAGCTCATGGATTTCTGTTGCGCAACAATATTTTATTTAAACGAGTATTAAGGAAGGGAAAGGTTTCGGAAGTGCTCGTTCTTCCGAAAAGCTTATTCAATCAGGTGATGGAGATTTTGCATGACGACCCGTGGTCAGGAGGACATTTTGGATGGGTCAAAACGTTTGGGAAGTTTTTGTCTCGATATTTTATGCCGAAGGCGGAGAAGGGGGTTCGAGATTATGTTCGAACATGTATTCCGTGTCAAGAAAGAAAGAGTGTCAAATCTATTGCTCCTTTGGTGCCGTATACCTTATTGTATGGAAGGGATCCACAGTTGGCTTTGGATATGGAGCTTGGAATAAATGTCGCTAATAATTCTAATTTTTTAGAAGAAAAGCTGTCGATGATGCGAGAGTTGACGTCGTGTGCAGTCAACAATATAAAGAAAGCTCAAAGACGTCAGAAGAGGTACTATGATAGAAAGATCAAGCTGCAATCGTTTCAGCCGGGGGATTTGGTGTTGGTGTATACTCCAAGGAGAGTTTCTGGTAAAACTTTCAAATTATGTAGATTATATAGGGGTCCTTTCGAGATAGTAAGTCGAAGGGGTGACACGAATTATAAGATAAAGAAGTTAAGGGGAAGTAAGTGCGATATTGTACATGTAAACAGATTAAAGCCCTTCCATCGTCGATCTGTCGCTTTTCCGATGTAGATTCAAGTTGGTAAGACGATAGTGTCTTGCATCAATTAGGAGAACGTACTAAAGTTGTATATTTTTGTTAATTTATTTGTGTTTCCTTTCTATGTATATATTATTGTTTCAGAAGGATTGGGTATTTGTGTTATAGCTATGTGTATTATAACTTTATGTTTTTTCATGTATGGGGCGAGAGCCATGCAGACAGTGAAGATTTATAAATAAATAAAAAATTTGCTTAGTTTAAAAACGATTGTAGGGCTTCTTCAGGACATGAAGAAGAATTTCAACATAATACATCGTGTTAGGCTTTAAGGTATTAGGTAGAAAGGTTTAGAGCCCCGTAAAAATAAATGTTTGTTCCTGTGGTAGGTAGGCCTTGGGATTTAATAGGAGTTAGTGGGGAATCTTCACATCGTGTTAACTAGGGATCGAGAAATGTATGTAGAAATAATAGTTGTTGAAAAGATACCTGGCACATCATGCCTACAGGTATGAAATCTTTGCTGGATTTCTCAACATACTTTGTTCTTTTTTTGTGTATTATCTCAAATGTTGGGTTTTAAGGAGGTAGATGTAATTTCGGAGAATAGTTTCATTTGGGTATTTTGTGTAGTTGAGATATGGATTTTAGGGATGCTGTTGGAAAAGGTATCTTGGGGGTCATAAATCCCTATATGATATGAGGTTTTTGTTGGGCCTCTCCAAGAGTATTTCTGGGATCTATATCAAAATAAATTGTTAAGTTAAGTTTGTTGATTCAGAGTTGAATCAGACAGTTTGGAAAGTGGCCTTGGGGTGATGATTTTTGGGACAGTTTTTTTATCACTCGAGCACGAGGGATGAGATTTCCCTCTTGCTGGTTTCTCTCTGTTACCTGGGTCATTCTCCGAACTTATTAGATGTTAAGTAGGGATCCTGTCCATAGGTAGGCTAGGGTTTTGTTTTGTATAACTGCCGTAGGGAAAAAATAAGTTTCTCCCTTAAGAAAGAAGCTTATTTTTTTGATGAGGAGGGGGATGAATGTAATGAAGGAGGTCTGTCGATAGTATTAGACCTCTTTCAGTGCATTCCATAAAGAGTAATAAATTAAAAAGAAGAGTATTGAATGTTCGGTATATGTGACACAGTCGTGTGGGATCTGAGCTACACGCAGGTCCTAATAGTTTTGCTTAAGCAATAAATATAGTATCAGTTACGAGTTGTTTAATTCAAAGTATTCAGGTAGCAGGAAGACTGCTACAGTACCTATATAATTTTTTTTTCTTGCTTTACGGTAATGAATACTAAAAATAAAATTACGACCATTTTCTTATGTAAAACATACTTGGCGCGACTTGGCAGTAAAATGGACACGAATGCCGCGACAGAAAATAGCATGACCGTCGTGCCAGGATGCTAAGATGTTAAACATCTGCCTGGCATCCCATGAAGGCCAATTTTTCGGGATGAGGTTTACAAAAATAGTATTTTTGGATCCAAGATGGCAGACAACTTTTTTTTAATTTTGCAATATGGGTATCGTTTTATAAGTGTTTCAGTGCGCTGATTACGAAAATAACATTTATTTTGGAATCCAAGATGGCGGACAACTTTTTTTTCACGTTTACAATATGGGTATGGTTATAAGGGTTTTTCGGTGCTCTGATGACAAAAATAACATTTATTTTGAGATCCAAGATGGCGGACAACTTTTTTTTCAAGTTTACAATATGGGTATGGTTATATAGGTATTTCGGTGCGCTGATGACAAAAATAACATTTATTTTGAGATCCAAGATGGCGGACAATTTTTTTTTTTAATTTGCAATATGGTTAACATTCTGTAGGTTTTTGGGGACGCTGATGACGAAAATAACATTTATTTTGAGATCCAAGATGGCGGACAATTTTTTTTTAATTTTACAATATGGGTATGGTTATATAGGTTTTTGGGGACGCTGATGACGAAAATAACTTTTATTTTGAGATCCAAGATGGAGGACATTTTTTTATTTTATTTTACAGTATGGGTATCGTTTTATGGGTTTTTGGGGACGCTGATGACCAAAATAACATTTATTTTAAGATCAGCGTCCCCGAAAACCTATTAAACGATACCCATATTGTAAAATAATAAAAAAACTGTCAGCCATCTTGGATCTCAAAATAAATGTTATTTTCGTCATCAGCGTCCCCAAAAACCTATAAAATGATACCCATATTGTAAAATTAAATAAAAAATTGTCCGCCATCTTGGATCTCAAAATAAATCTTATTTTCGTCATCAGCGTCCCCAAAAACCTAGAAAACGATACCCATATTGTAAAATAAAATAAAAAACTGTCCTCCATCTTGGATCTCAAAATAAATGTTATTTTCGTCATCAGCGTCCCCAAAAACCTATATAACCATACCCATATTGTAAACTTGAAAAAAAAAACTGCCCGCCATCTTGGATCTCAAAATAAATGTTATTTTTGTCATTAGCGCACCGAAAAACCTATAAAAACATACCCATATTGTAAAATTGAAAAAAAAAAGATGTCCGCCATCTTGGATCTTGATTTAGATTTATTTTGATTTTTATGATTTCGATTTCTATGATTTCGATTTATTACGATTTCTATGATTGCGATTTATTACGATTTCTATTTCATCAAAAATTGTCGGCCATCATTCATGAGTATGAAAATGGTACCTATATAAATTTTAATTAAAAAGATTAAAAGTAATAAATATGTAACTCTGATCTACATTACTCTCTGCTGTCTGTGAGAATACATGAACACGCGAAAATTAAATGCCTCCCGAGCAGCAGAGCGACGTGGATTCCCCTTGACTCTTACCGGCAGACTGATTTTTCTTGGGCTTGGAACTCGTATATATTGAGCGATGGCATTGCCATACAAAAAATGTATGGGGAATTTCTTAGTGAACTGTTACGATATATAATATTTTTTTCGAGTTATTTTTCAAAAATCTAAAACGAGCAACTTGTAGCTAGTTTAATAAACTCGCGATTTAACATTATGTAGAAATTATAATTTGTGTTTTACATAATGATTTCGTTAAAGCCGTGAACCTTGTTTTTCGTATTTTTCGTGTTTTCTGGAAGGTATTTACGCAAAAATAAAAGGCAAAATATTTTTATCTGTCTCGTATAAGTAGTAGCAGTTATTTGAGAAGCCTATAGTACTATTTTTATTATCAATAATGATCTAGTTTTGGCACCAGGGTAAATTCAGTAACGCCTGTTTTGGCTAAAAACGTGTGATGCAGGCTTAAGTGTCGATTCTTTTCGCGTAGTGTATTTTTTCTTTGACACCACCGCATGTCGAGACCTGCGTGCTTACAAGCGTAATTTGTAAAAGAAAGATTTAAAGAATTAACAGTCTTACTTATAAAAATCTACTAATGATCGTCTTAGCATCATCTTAACTAATGACTACTTAACTTCCTAATTAGTAATTAAATATTCTTTACTTATAAACGTTACTTAAGCTTGTCTTACCTAATGAACTGTTAATGACACGAAAAGTATTTTACTCTCGCAACACTGCCGAAATGTTGGCAGCTTAAAAAAGTATTTGCCATTTTAACGTTATGAAATGGCAACATTGCTATCATTCAATTGAAAATTAAAAAGTAAACATGCCAAAAAAGCTTCGCTGTTAAATTATTTTACGACCACGCAACACGGACTCCCGTGCTGCGCGCGGAAGTCCTTGTTGCTCGAAGCGATCCCGGTACCATTTCGTTTCATTGTTTGTATTATATTTCGGAATTTTGGCATAAATAATGATTATTGCTAAAAATATGTACCTATATTCATAAAAAAATGAGTGTGTTCCTCAATAATAGTTCTTATATCTTTTGCATATTTTCTTTGCAAAATATATACCTACTTATACTTAAAACCACTTTTACTTAATTCTTGCATAGGATTCATTCTCATATTATTCAGGTTTGGCCTTCTAATAATTCCTATTGTTATTTTTCTAAATCGCCTTAGTTCCTCTATTGCATTACAAAATAAGCGCAATACATCAAAATATTTAAAAATATCCATTATCACACGAAAAACAAAAGAAACAACTACAAATGCAACAGACAAACAATGCTGAAAAGGACGCTACCTGCTACAATGACGCTTCGGACGGAATCAGCTGGTGCCCAAATAACCGCCATCTTGTTACTTACGTATTTAAACAAGGGTACGAGGTTGCTTAATTTGACAGTGCATTAAAGTCATTGCTAAGCAACTCATTAGAACTAAGCAACGTTTATAAGTAAGAATTTTTGTTAAGCAGCCCCTAAGTATTACTTAAAATTTAAGTAACGTTTATAAGTAAGGCCGTAATTGTTTTTATACTTAAATATCTTAGTAGCTGTCCCTTAAGAAATACTTTAAGTAGCTCACATGTTTTTATTATTATATTAGTATTAATTAAGAATTTAGGAGGGGGAAGTGTGACAGCACTCCCATACCATAGATACATTATCTGTATTCGTTCGTATGAACTGTCATTGTCTTGTCACATTGTGTTTGAATAAACAGTCTATTGCCAGCTTCTGCCTTTCATTGACGTTACACACAAAGTCAATGAGCGATTTTCTCACAGGTAAATTAAGAAAAAAAAAATCAGTACAAAAAGTCTCAACAGATAGCGTTCTATGAAAGCCGAGTCGTAATAATGGCTGAACTTATATGGTGCGCTTTTTCTTGTCAACCAGAGGCAGATAAAAACACCTAACAGTTTGACAGTTGCACAAATCACAATATTGATACTTTCTAGATGCTTTTTTTACTAAGTTTGTTGCGTGTATTATACGCAACCGTGTTAAATTTCACATATACTGCACTTACGTTTGTTGATTCGCACATTCATTACACATAATTGTTTATTTGGCTATTATTTTAACGCTTTTGGTCATTAATCGTCTTCCAAAACAAACACATCTGTTTGTTTACGTAAAGTCAACTCGTCACCTTTGACGTTTGACAGTGACATTTGACGGTGACGTTTGGAAATGGTCCCTGCAACAAGTTGTATAGTGATGACGGACGCGTTGGTAGAATGTTTTTTATTTACTTATATTTGTAAATAATATAGGTAATTGGTCAAAATTTATAGAATGATGGTTTGAACAAGGATTTTATTAGATTAACTATATCTTTTTTCTCCGAGATGAATGCCGCACTTCGACGGTTTTGTCTCTGATCGAAATCTATGTTGTCTCTGATTTCGTGTCAACGCTAGGCTGACGTGGAAAAAGATTGCCTGGTGAGAAAGAATCAGGATGGTTTACTTTGGTTCCGAGCCGCCTCAGGGCTCCGCGCCTAGCCTGTCAGAGCCCCCATGAGCGGAAAATGAGATGAAGCGGACAGGTAAGTCCATCTCTCTGGCGTTCTGCTAGCCTTCATATGAATATTGTCGACACGATGTTAAATAGCATTCTCTATTGTTTCAGAATGCGCCGCTTTTAAACTTAGGTTTTAAGTTGTTAGTTTACGCTTTATTTTTCAATATTCCACGTTCCACGTGTTATACTTTATTAGTTTACTCGTTTAAACTATTTTTCCTCGTGCTCTGGCACGTGATTTGATGTCGTGACATGACTACTTCAGAATGAGTTCCCACTTATATTTTTCTTTCTTTTCGTTGTACATACTGGTTACAATGACCCTGACCCTAAGGGTAATCTCCTTCTTTGGATAAATAACCCCTATTTATCCCAGTAAAACAATAACACTTCATGTAAGCAAAGAGGATTGCCGACCACCATCTGATATAAGACCGCATGGCCAGGTGTCTCCAAATCAACAATCCAGGACCCCCAGCTGTTCCTACATTACTGGGAATGACGAGGTGATACAGTTTATTGGAAGAAAAGGAAAGGACCTGAATGGGATTTACCAAGTAATATCCATTTTATAACTAGAACTTAAACTTTAGAATTTATTTTAAGGCAGAGACTTTGCCTAATATGATTTGTTCCTAGTTTTACCACATAGAGAGGACGCTCTCAACCTTTGTTAAAAGATAGGTCTTATAACCAATATTAAGAATAAGGACATTTTTCTATGTCATGTGTTTTCATAGGTTATGATAATTAGACTTTAGTCTTAATTAGTTTGTTTTAAGAAACATGTAAGAAAAAGAAAGGATTTGTCAAAACATTCCTATAGAAAGAATTAGTAATAAGGAATAAGAATATTTAACTACTAAAAAGTGAGTTTACCAAATATGTATATTTTCCTGTAATATATTTAACTTGATATATAAACAATTAACTTGTTTAATTGATTCCAACTAATAGTTGGTGGCGCCCTTGGTTAGAATAGAAACACAACATAAAGCTGGTCCCTTTCTTCAAATGTAACATTCCACAGAGCGACAAGAACCCACCGACCCACTCCGGAGTCTCCTACATAACGCACCACTGAGCTGGCTGTGCGTTTGTCCACCGGTGGCAGGCCGTGTTTTACACGCTTGTCCTATAGTGGGTAATAAGTTTTATTTAAAAAAATTGCAATCCCGTGAATTTTTGCTTTTTGTATGGAACTTTTTTCTCACCTTTTACTTAAGCGCCATCTATGAAGTCATCTGGAACTATTTTTTTTTTATTTGGGTCTCGGAAAATCCCTCATTCAAAGTTTAAGTTTACTCACAGTAGAAAATGCTTTTGCATTAAGTCCGTCCATTTTGATTTTTTTACACATGTATTTTGTGCAATAAAGTTTAAATAAATAAATTTATAATCTAAAAATAAAAAAAATTATAAGTCGTACAGTCTGGACGAAAGGACACCTCGGTAATATGTCCAAATAAAATTAAAAAAAAAAAATGTAAAAAAAACAATTACCGGAACCAGGCCGGCTGGTGGTTGGCGGCGTCGCGTCTCCTCTCGCGCTGCGCCTGCTCCAGCTGGTGCTTGTGTCGCTCTGCGGACTCCACGTCACCTTCCTCCAAGGCTGGTTGGTCGGGCCTTTCAATAATAATAATAATAAACAATTACCGGAACCAGGCCGGCTGGTGGTTGGCGGCGTCGCGTCTCCTCTCGCGCTGCGCCTGCTCCAGCTGGTGCTTGTGTCGCTCTGCGGACTCCACGTCACCTTCCTCCAAGGCTGGTTGGTCGGGCCTTTCAATAATAATAATAATAAACAATTACCGGAACCAGGCCGGCTGGTGGTTGGCGGCGTCGCGTCTCCTCTCGCGCTGCGCCTGCTCCAGCTGGTGCTTGTGTCGCTCTGCGGACTCCACGTCACCTTCCTCCAAGGCTGGTTGGTCGGGCCTTTCAATAATAATAATAATAAACAATTACCGGAACCAGGCCGGCTGGTGGTTGGCGGCGTCGCGTCTCCTCTCGCGCTGCGCCTGCTCCAGCTGGTGCTTGTGTCGCTCTGCGGACTCCACGTCACCTTCCTCCAAGGCTGGTTGGTCGGGCCTTTCAATAATAATAATAATAAACAATTACCGGAACCAGGCCGGCTGGTGGTTGGCGGCGTCGCGTCTCCTCTCGCGCTGCGCCTGCTCCAGCTGGTGCTTGTGTCGCTCTGCGGACTCCACGTCACCTTCCTCCAAGGCTGGTTGGTCGGGCCTTTCAATAATAATAATAATAAACAATTACCGGAACCAGGCCGGCTGGTGGTTGGCGGCGTCGCGTCTCCTCTCGCGCTGCGCCTGCTCCAGCTGGTGCTTGTGTCGCTCTGCGGACTCCACGTCACCTTCCTCCAAGGCTGGTTGGTCGGGCCTTTCAATAATAATAATAATAAACAATTACCGGAACCAGGCCGGCTGGTGGTTGGCGGCGTCGCGTCTCCTCTCGCGCTGCGCCTGCTCCAGCTGGTGCTTGTGTCGCTCTGCGGACTCCACGTCACCTTCCTCCAAGGCTGGTTGGTCGGGCCTTTCAATAATAATAATAATAAACAATTACCGGAACCAGGCCGGCTGGTGGTTGGCGGCGTCGCGTCTCCTCTCGCGCTGCGCCTGCTCCAGCTGGTGCTTGTGTCGCTCTGCGGACTCCACGTCACCTTCCTCCAAGGCTGGTTGGTCGGGCCTTTCAATAATAATAATAATAAACAATTACCGGAACCAGGCCGGCTGGTGGTTGGCGGCGTCGCGTCTCCTCTCGCGCTGCGCCTGCTCCAGCTGGTGCTTGTGTCGCTCTGCGGACTCCACGTCACCTTCCTCCAAGGCTGGTTGGTCGGGCCTTTCAATAATAATAATAATAATAAAAAATTACCGGAACCAGGCCGGCTGGTGGTTGGCGGCGTCGCGTCTCCTCTCGCGCTGCGCCTGCTCCAGCTGGTGCTTGTGTCGCTCTGCGGACTCCGCGTCACCTTCCTCCAAGGCTGGTTGGTCGGGCCTTTCAATAATAATAATAATAAACAATTACCGGAACCAGGCCGGCTGGTGGTTGGCGGCGTCGCGTCTCCTCTCGCGCTGCGCCTGCTCCAGCTGGTGCTTGTGTCGCTCTGCGGACTCCACGTCACCTTCCTCCAAGGCTGGTTGGTCGGGCCTTTCAATAATAATAATAATAAACAATTACCGGAACCAGGCCGGCTGGTGGTTGGCGGCGTCGCGTCTCCTCTCGCGCTGCGCCTGCTCCAGCTGGTGCTTGTGTCGCTCTGCGGACTCCGCGTCACCTTCCTCCAAGGCTGGTTGGTCGGGCCTTTCAATAATAATAATAATAAACAATTACCGGAACCAGGCCGGCTGGTGGTTGGCGGCGTCGCGTCTCCTCTCGCGCTGCGCCTGCTCCAGCTGGTGCTTGTGTCGCTCTGCGGACTCCGCGTCACCTTCCTCCAAGGCTGGTTGGTCGGGCCTTTCAATAATAATAATAATAAACAATTACCGGAACCAGGCCGGCTGGTGGTTGGCGGCGTCGCGTCTCCTCTCGCGCTGCGCCTGCTCCAGCTGGTGCTTGTGTCGCTCTGCGGACTCCACGTCACCTTCCTCCAAGGCTGGTTGGTCGGGCCTTTCAATAATAATAATAATAAACAATTACCGGAACCAGGCCGGCTGGTGGTTGGCGGCGTCGCGTCTCCTCTCGCGCTGCGCCTGCTCCAGCTGGTGCTTGTGTCGCTCTGCGGACTCCACGTCACCTTCCTCCAAGGCTGGTTGGTCGGGCCTTTCAATAATAATAATAATAAACAATTACCGGAACCAGGCCGGCTGGTGGTTGGCGGCGTCGCGTCTCCTCTCGCGCTGCGCCTGCTCCAGCTGGTGCTTGTGTCGCTCTGCGGACTCCACGTCACCTTCCTCCAAGGCTGGTTGGTCGGGCCTTTCAATAATAATAATAATAAACAATTACCGGAACCAGGCCGGCTGGTGGTTGGCGGCGTCGCGTCTCCTCTCGCGCTGCGCCTGCTCCAGCTGGTGCTTGTGTCGCTCTGCGGACTCCACGTCACCTTCCTCCAAGGCTGGTTGGTCGGGCCTTTCAATAATAATAATAATAAACAATTACCGGAACCAGGCCGGCTGGTGGTTGGCGGCGTCGCGTCTCCTCTCGCGCTGCGCCTGCTCCAGCTGGTGCTTGTGTCGCTCTGCGGACTCCACGTCACCTTCCTCCAAGGCTGGTTGGTCGGGCCTTTCAATAATAATAATAATAAACAATTACCGGAACCAGGCCGGCTGGTGGTTGGCGGCGTCGCGTCTCCCTTCTCGCGCTGCGCCTGCTCCAGCTGGTGCTTGTGTCGCTCTGCGGACTCCACGTCACCTTCCTCCAAGGCTGGTTGGTCGGGCCTTTCAATAATAATAATAATAAACAATTACCGGAACCAGGCCGGCTGGTGGTTGGCGGCGTCGCGTCTCCTCTCGCGCTGCGCCTGCTCCAGCTGGTGCTTGTGTCGCTCTGCGGACTCCACGTCACCTTCCTCCAAGGCTGGTTGGTCGGGCCTTTCAATAATAATAATAATAAACAATTACCGGAACCAGGCCGGCTGGTGGTTGGCGGCGTCGCGTCTCCTCTCGCGCTGCGCCTGCTCCAGCTGGTGCTTGTGTCGCTCTGCGGACTCCACGTCACCTTCCTCCAAGGCTGGTTGGTCGGGCCTTTCAATAATAATAATAATAAACAATTACCGGAACCAGGCCGGCTGGTGGTTGGCGGCGTCGCGTCTCCTCTCGCGCTGCGCCTGCTCCAGCTGGTGCTTGTGTCGCTCTGCGGACTCCACGTCACCTTCCTCCAAGGCTGGTTGGTCGGGCCTTTCAATAATAATAATAATAAACAATTACCGGAACCAGGCCGGCTGGTGGTTGGCGGCGTCGCGTCTCCTCTCGCGCTGCGCCTGCTCCAGCTGGTGCTTGTGTCGCTCTGCGGACTCCACGTCACCTTCCTCCAAGGCTGGTTGGTCGGGCCTTTCAATAATAATAATAATAAACAATTACCGGAACCAGGCCGGCTGGTGGTTGGCGGCGTCGCGTCTCCTCTCGCGCTGCGCCTGCTCCAGCTGGTGCTTGTGTCGCTCTGCGGACTCCGCGTCACCTTCCTCCAAGGCTGGTTGGTCGGGCCTTTCAATAATAATAATAATAAACAATTACCGGAACCAGGCCGGCTGGTGGTTGGCGGCGTCGCGTCTCCTCTCGCGCTGCGCCTGCTCCAGCTGGTGCTTGTGTCGCTCTGCGGACTCCACGTCACCTTCCTCCAAGGCTGGTTGGTCGGGCCTTTCAATAATAATAATAATAAACAATTACCGGAACCAGGCCGGCTGGTGGTTGGCGGCGTCGCGTCTCCTCTCGCGCTGCGCCTGTTCCAGCTGGTGCTTGTGTCGCTCTGCGGACTCCGCGTCACCTTCCTCCAAGGCTGGTTGGTCGGGCCTTTCAATAATAATAATAATAAACAATTACCGGAACCAGGCCGGCTGGTGGTTGGCGGCGTCGCGTCTCCTCTCGCGCTGCGCCTGCTCCAGCTGGTGCTTGTGTCGCTCTGCGGACTCCACGTCACCTTCCTCCAAGGCTGGTTGGTCGGGCCTTTCAATAATAATAATAATAAACAATTACCGGAACCAGGCCGGCTGGTGGTTGGCGGCGTCGCGTCTCCTCTCGCGCTGCGCCTGCTCCAGCTGGTGCTTGTGTCGCTCTGCGGACTCCACGTCACCTTCCTCCAAGGCTGGTTGGTCGGGCCTTTCAATAATAATAATAATAAACAATTACCGGAACCAGGCCGGCTGGTGGTTGGCGGCGTCGCGTCTCCTCTCGCGCTGCGCCTGCTCCAGCTGGTGCTTGTGTCGCTCTGCGGACTCCACGTCACCTTCCTCCAAGGCTGGTTGGTCGGGCCTTTCAATAATAATAATAATAAACAATTACCGGAACCAGGCCGGCTGGTGGTTGGCGGCGTCGCGTCTCCTCTCGCGCTGCGCCTGCTCCAGCTGGTGCTTGTGTCGCTCTGCGGACTCCACGTCACCTTCCTCCAAGGCTGGTTGGTCGGGCCTTTCAATAATAATAATAATAAACAATTACCGGAACCAGGCCGGCTGGTGGTTGGCGGCGTCGCGTCTCCTCTCGCGCTGCGCCTGCTCCAGCTGGTGCTTGTGTCGCTCTGCGGACTCCGCGTCACCTTCCTCCAAGGCTGGTTGGTCGGGCCTTTCAATAATAATAATAATAAACAATTACCGGAACCAGGCCGGCTGGTGGTTGGCGGCGTCGCGTCTCCTCTCGCGCTGCGCCTGCTCCAGCTGGTGCTTGTGTCGCTCTGCGGACTCCACGTCACCTTCCTCCAAGGCTGGTTGGTCGGGCCTTTCAATAATAATAATAATAAACAATTACCGGAACCAGGCCGGCTGGTGGTTGGCGGCGTCGCGTCTCCTCTCGCGCTGCGCCTGCTCCAGCTGGTGCTTGTGTCGCTCTGCGGACTCCACGTCACCTTCCTCCAAGGCTGGTTGGTCGGGCCTTTCAATAATAATAATAATAAACAATTACCGGAACCAGGCCGGCTGGTGGTTGGCGGCGTCGCGTCTCCTCTCGCGCTGCGCCTGCTCCAGCTGGTGCTTGTGTCGCTCTGCGGACTCCGCGTCACCTTCCTCCAAGGCTGGTTGGTCGGGCCTTTCAATAATAATAATAATAAACAATTACCGGAACCAGGCCGGCTGGTGGTTGGCGGCGTCGCGTCTCCTCTCGCGCTGCGCCTGCTCCAGCTGGTGCTTGTGTCGCTCTGCGGACTCCACGTCACCTTCCTCCAAGGCTGGTTGGTCGGGCCTTTCAATAATAATAATAATAAACAATTACCGGAACCAGGCCGGCTGGTGGTTGGCGGCGTCGCGTCTCCTCTCGCGCTGCGCCTGCTCCAGCTGGTGCTTGTGTCGCTCTGCGGACTCCACGTCACCTTCCTCCAAGGCTGGTTGGTCGGGCCTTTCAATAATAATAATAATAAACAATTACCGGAACCAGGCCGGCTGGTGGTTGGCGGCGTCGCGTCTCCTCTCGCGCTGCGCCTGCTCCAGCTGGTGCTTGTGTCGCTCTGCGGACTCCACGTCACCTTCCTCCAAGGCTGGTTGGTCGGGCCTTTCAATAATAATAATAATAAACAATTACCGGAACCAGGCCGGCTGGTGGTTGGCGGCGTCGCGTCTCCTCTCGCGCTGCGCCTGCTCCAGCTGGTGCTTGTGTCGCTCTGCGGACTCCACGTCACCTTCCTCCAAGGCTGGTTGGTCGGGCCTTTCAATAATAATAATAATAAACAATTACCGGAACCAGGCCGGCTGGTGGTTGGCGGCGTCGCGTCTCCTCTCGCGCTGCGCCTGCTCCAGCTGGTGCTTGTGTCGCTCTGCGGACTCCACGTCACCTTCCTCCAAGGCTGGTTGGTCGGGCCTTTCAATAATAATAATAATAAACAATTACCGGAACCAGGCCGGCTGGTGGTTGGCGGCGTCGCGTCTCCTCTCGCGCTGCGCCTGCTCCAGCTGGTGCTTGTGTCGCTCTGCGGACTCCGCGTCACCTTCCTCCAAGGCTGGTTGGTCGGGCCTTTCAATAATAATAATAATAAACAATTACCGGAACCAGGCCGGCTGGTGGTTGGCGGCGTCGCGTCTCCTCTCGCGCTGCGCCTGCTCCAGCTGGTGCTTGTGTCGCTCTGCGGACTCCACGTCACCTTCCTCCAAGGCTGGTTGGTCGGGCCTTTCAATAATAATAATAATAAACAATTACCGGAACCAGGCCGGCTGGTGGTTGGCGGCGTCGCGTCTCCTCTCGCGCTGCGCCTGCTCCAGCTGGTGCTTGTGTCGCTCTGCGGACTCCGCGTCACCTTCCTCCAAGGCTGGTTGGTCGGGCCTTTCAATAATAATAATAATAAACAATTACCGGAACCAGGCCGGCTGGTGGTTGGCGGCGTCGCGTCTCCTCTCGCGCTGCGCCTGCTCCAGCTGGTGCTTGTGTCGCTCTGCGGACTCCACGTCACCTTCCTCCAAGGCTGGTTGGTCGGGCCTTTCAATAATAATAATAATAAACAATTACCGGAACCAGGCCGGCTGGTGGTTGGCGGCGTCGCGTCTCCTCTCGCGCTGCGCCTGTTCCAGCTGGTGCTTGTGTCGCTCTGCGGACTCCGCGTCACCTTCCTCCAAGGCTGGTTGGTCGGGCCTTTCAATAATAATAATAATAAACAATTACCGGAACCAGGCCGGCTGGTGGTTGGCGGCGTCGCGTCTCCTCTCGCGCTGCGCCTGCTCCAGCTGGTGCTTGTGTCGCTCTGCGGACTCCACGTCACCTTCCTCCAAGGCTGGTTGGTCGGGCCTTTCAATAATAATAATAATAAACAATTACCGGAACCAGGCCGGCTGGTGGTTGGCGGCGTCGCGTCTCCTCTCGCGCTGCGCCTGCTCCAGCTGGTGCTTGTGTCGCTCTGCGGACTCCACGTCACCTTCCTCCAAGGCTGGTTGGTCGGGCCTTTCAATAATAATAATAATAAACAATTACCGGAACCAGGCCGGCTGGTGGTTGGCGGCGTCGCGTCTCCTCTCGCGCTGCGCCTGCTCCAGCTGGTGCTTGTGTCGCTCTGCGGACTCCACGTCACCTTCCTCCAAGGCTCGTTGGTCGGGCCTTTCAATAAAAAAAACACCTATTACTAGAGGAAGCAAGAGAGATCTGTAAGGATCGCAGCAAGTGGAAATCGCTAGTCTCTGCCAGCCACGGGAAAAAGGCGTGATCATATGTATGTATGCGTCTCTCTTTCTCTCTCTCTCAGCCGAAAGACGTCCACTGCTGGACAAAGGCCTCCCCCAAGGATTTCCACAACGACCGGTCCTGTGCTGCCCGCATCTTCGACCTTCACCAGGTCGTCGGTACTATTAACTATTATGTATTATTAACTAATTTTTACATACATGTGGGAAATGGAACGTGATGAATGAGAGGTGGGAGTGAAAGGGATGGAAGATATAGAATTAAGATGGCGATACGCGTGTGTAAGGTGTTATAAGGTGTCCTAGTTAAAATAAAGATTTGTCGTGCATCCTGTGGTTTCACTCCGAGCCTTCATCCCACAAATTTGGGGGCTCGTCCGGGATGGACTTGGAGTGTATAAGAAGACGTATTTAAGAAGATAAGAAGACGATACCGGCCGGCGCGCATAACCCCAAGACGCAACGTGGTTTTGCAGCGTGGGCCACGACGACGAGACGACGATTTCTGGAAGACGAGCTTATAAAGACGGTTTACAAAGACGAACGCGACGATGGCTGGCGGCTCAAGCGATTCGGCAAGCTCGCAGGCTGTCGTACCTACTACGATGATGAATTTTTTTGAGGGAAGCGTCGCCCCTTTCAATGGCGAAGACAAGTCTTACTCCTCTACGAAATGGGCCCAAGACATTGAGGATAATGCCGAAGTATTTGGCTGGAGTGCCCAGCAGAAGTTGATTATAGCGCGGAGGTCGCTATGTGGCACGGCGGCCCTATGGCTAAAATCTGAAAAGGTATATAAGACGTATGATGAATTGAAGATCGCCCTGCAGCGGGAATTTCCTGACACGATCAATGTCAAGGAGATGCACGAGCTAATGTCTGCAAGAAAGAAAAGCAAAGATGAAACATATCAACAGTACATGCTCGTGATGAAGGAGCTCGGGAAACGAGCAAAATTCCCTGATTACGTAGACATCCAATACATAATAGACGGAATTCAAGATAGCCAAGTAAATAAAATGATTTTGTATGGCGTCACTACCTATAGTGCCCTAAAGGAGAAGTTGGCTATTTACGAGAAGTTAAAATCAGACGTCCGCGCCGAAACCGCTGCTGCAAAGAAGCAAGGAGTAGCTGCATTTACATCGCGTCGTTGCTATAATTGCGGCGAAAGAAGTCATGTGTCATCTCAGTGTCCGAATGGACTTAAATGTTTCAAGTGCAATCAATTCGGCCATATTGGATCCCGTTGCACTTCGACAGCAGCGCCATCATCGGTGGGCGGAAGTAGCGGTGCGAAGATGGAGCGGAACTCGGCTACGACGTCATCAGTGCCGGTAAAACAGTCCACATCCGGTCAGACGCAGGTTCGCGCTAAACGGAATGCAACTCCAGCGGGGACGTCGGTAAAACAGCGTGCCGCCATGTTCGGTACAGCGGAGTCGACGACCAATCAGCGCGAGTTCTGCGGTGGCCATGACAGCGAAAGTGACGAGACGTCAACGTCAAACTTTGACAATACCGGCATTATGATGAACGTAAACAAACAAGAAGTGAACAAGAATTACGGCGGAAAACCAATTAAACGTGTGCTGATTAACAATATTTACGGTGCGGACGCACTCATAGACTCCGGTAGTGATGTGAACTTGATCTCCGCGGATTTATATGCTAACTTGCAATTATCTGAGTGCCATGTCAGCGGCGGTCTAATGCTAACCGGACTTGGGCGTTCGCGAGTGCAATCTCTGGGCAAAATAACGATGAACATTGCGATTGACGGTCAGTGCTACAGCGGTGTTACATTCCACATCATAAATAGAGACTCTATGCCTTACGATATAATTATAGGTCATGAGTTTTTGAGGAGTGTGACAGTACTTATGAGTGACGGATGCGTGAATATATACAAAGACGAGAATGAATGGTTATCTAATGTTAATTGTTACACAGGTATGTCTGACTCTTTGCTGGATCATGTGCGTGATCCTCTTGTCAAGCAGGAGGCGTATGAGTGCATTAGCAGTTACAATCCAGTTCAAGTGAAGGAGGCTCCAATTGAACTTAAGATCGTTTTGAAGGATGATGCGCCAGTGACTCATCGCCCCCGGCGACTGTCCTACGCCGAGCAAGGTATAGTTGAAGAGCAAATAGAGGAATGGCTCAGAGACGGCATCATCCAGGTGAGCTATTCTGAATATTCTAGCCCCCTGGTATTAGTGAAAAAGAAAGACGGCACAACTCGGGTATGTGTTGATTATAGGCAGTTGAACTCTAAGATTGTAAAAGACGAATATCCCCTCCCTATAATAGATGATTTAATTGATAGATTGGCTCAAGCCAAGATATTCAGTGTGCTTGATTTAAAAATGGTTTTTTTTCATTTGAAGATAAGTGAGGAGTCAGTCCCATACACTTCCTTCGTGACACATCATGGGCAGTTTGAATTTTTGAGAGCTCCCTTTGGATTTTCGATCAGTCCAAAATATTTCATGAGATTTGTCAATATTATCTTCAGGGAGCTGATAGCGCAAAAGGTTATGATGATATTCATAGACGATATTATAATTCCAGCAGTCGATGAAGTACACGGTTTGCAAAGACTAAGACAGGTGTTGGATATCGCTGAGCAGTATGGCTTGCGAATCAACTGGAAGAAGGCAAAATTATTGCAAAGAGAGATCGAGTACTTGGGTCATGTCATCAAAGATGGTGAGGTACGCCCGACTACAGAAAAGACTGATGCAGTCATGAAGTTCCCCGAACCAAGAAATGGTAAGCAGCTTAAAAGTTTCTTAGGATTGACCTCCTATTTTAGAAAGTACATAGAAAACTATGCTACTATAGCCAAGCCACTGAATGACTTATTAAAGAAGGACGCCGACTTTGTGTTTAATGAAGAACATTGGCTTGCTTTTAATACATTAAAGCAAAAATTAACTTCTGGTCCAGTTTTAAAGATATTTAATCCTAAGCTGAAGACAGAGCTGCATACTGATGCCTCTCACATTGCAATATCAGCTATTGTAATGCAGCATCATTCCACTGGCTTACACCCAGTTCAGTATATGAGTCGTAAGAATAATGATGCTCAAAGTAGATATTCCAGCTATGAATTAGAGGCATTGGCAATAGTTGAAGGTGTAAAGAAGTTTCGCCATTATTTATATGGAATTCATTTCAAATTAGTAACAGATTGTAAAGCTTTTCAGCAAACCCTGATGAAGAAGGATCTCACTGCGAAAGTGGCTCGATGGGTTATGATGTTAAATGAATATGACTTTGAAGTAGAGCATAGAGCTGGAGAAAAGATGCCACATGCTGATGCTCTAAGCCGTAATCCATATGTGGCCACCCTCACAAGCCTAAGAGATCAAATTAAGCAAGCACAGGATCAAGACGATGGTATAAAAGCAATTAAGGATATCCTAACAGAGAAAGCTTACAAAGATTATACATTGGACGGTGGTATATTATACAAGGGACCAGGAAAGTTGTTAGTTATCCCGAAACACTTTGAAAAAGAAATAATAATGAGAACTCACAGTAATGGTCACTTTTCTAAGAAGAAAATGAAAGAATTGATATCACAAGATTATTACATTAAAGATTTAGACAGAAAACTAGAAGAATTTGTGTTGGCCTGTATACCTTGTCTACTTGCATCAAGAAAAGAAGGAAAGCAAGAGGGATTCCTGTACCCCATAGAGAAGGAAAGTATCCCACTGGATACACTGCACCTAGATCACGTTGGACCCATGACGGGAACCCGTAAGCAATACAATTATATTCTAACTGTGATCGATGCCTTCACAAAATTTGTATGGTTGTTTCCTGTCAAAACTACATCTAGTGCGGAGACGCTGAATAAGTTGAGAATCCACCAGCAGACTTTTGGGAATCCAAGCAGGTTTATAACAGACAGGGGAACAGCATTCACCAGTCATGAATTTCAGGACTACTGTAAGGAAGAAAATATCCTGCATATAACAATTACCACTGGCATACCACGTGGTAACGGGCAGGTAGAGAGAATACATAGGATTATTATACCAATGCTGACGAAGCTGTGCATTGAGAGTCCTGGAGCATGGTATAAGCATGTAAGTAGGGTGCAGAGAGCACTGAACAGTACCTACCAAAGGAGTATCAATACTACACCTTTCAATTTGCTTATTGGTACGAAAATGAAGTGTAGAGAAGATGCCCAAATTTTACAGTTACTTCAGGAGGAAGCCGCGATTCAGTATGATGAAAATAGAGAAGAACTACGTCAAAAGGCTAAGGAACAAATTTTAGCTGTCCAAGAGGAAAACAGAAAATATTATAACAAGAAGAGGAAGGAGAGTCAGAAGTATGAGATAGGTGATCTGGTAGCAATTAAAAGGACTCAATTTGGATCAGGGTTGAAGATAAAGGCAAAATTCCTAGGACCCTACAAGATCACAAAGGTGCACTCGAGGGATCGCTATGATGTGGAAAAGGTGGATGAGACTGTGGAAGGCCCGAACCGCACTTCCAGTGCTGCTGACTACATAAAACGGTGGCCAGTTGGCTAACAAATGGTATGACATTATAATACTATAATGTGTGATGTATGGTATGAAAGTTTAAAATATTTTAGTTTTACATATGTGCATGTTAGCATTTAAGTAAATAGGTATTACATACCTATTTTCATAACTTAAAATTATATAGGATCTTACTTTCTTTAATGTGTTTAAAGACTGTATAGAGTTTGTTATTTCATAGTTTATTTTCAAGGGTAATAAAATATAGTAATTTCCCAGTACTGTATTCTTGTTACAATGTATAGAACCATAGTATGTAATAATTAGTGTTATTTTCTTACGTATTGTTGTCACAGTTAAAGATGTACCTATTTTTATTAAAGTTGTACCTATTTTTGTTAAAAGATGTTGGTCTGGTTGATGTGTGTGAGCGAGATGATTGTCTGAGGACAGACAAGAGAGCAGGACGGCCGAATGTGGGAAATGGAACGTGATGAATGAGAGGTGGGAGTGAAAGGGATGGAAGATATAGAATTAAGATGGCGATACGCGTGTGTAAGGTGTTATAAGGTGTACTAGTTAAAATAAAGATTTGTCGTGCATCCTGTGGTTTCACTCCGAGCCTTCATCCCACATACATACCATATATAGAATCATTATCCCTTACGGGGTAGACAGAGCCAAGAGTTGTGAGACTCGAAGGCCACGCTTAGCTGAATGAATCTCTGAGGGAATGGAGATTCAGGTATAGTGAAAGGTTTTTAAGCCCATCGCCTATGAGTGGAGGAATCCCCAGTTTAAAAGCCCTTTCCCTCAATTGACTTTTACAATCTGCGCAGGGAGAGAAGCAGATAGGTACATCTATTTTTAATTATTTTTAAAGAATCAGAGGCTTTTTAAACTCAAATGATCGACGCAACTATGTCGCGGGTAGGAGGAACAACTAAAACGCTCGAAGCTCGAGATAAATTTTTGGTCACCCATCAAATGGCCGACCACTACGAAAGTTGCTTAACCGTGACTATCGCAGGTCGAGCGCGCGAAACAAATCGCTACCAAGCCACGACAAATTAAATAACGTGCCTTCTGAAACATGGAGAAGCTCGAGATATATTTTTGGTCACCCATCCAATGGCCGACCACTACAAAGGTTGCTTAACCGCGATTATCGCAGGCCAAGCGCGCGAACTACTACGCTACCGAGCTATTAACAGTTACGACGAATCTATTCAATTCTACCTGAGCCTGGTGTCGGTGTAAGGAAGCACCTCCCTTATCCTCGGGCTCCATCGCGAACCAAGTGAACCCGTAGTACAGTTCATTGGGATACTCTCTGAACAACTGTCCAAGACCCTAATTCCCTCAATTAGAGTCTATAACACAGTAATCGCAAACTCACCGTAGCCTGGTGTCGGTGTAAGGAAGCACCTCCCTCATCCTCGGGCTCCATCGCGAACCGAGTGAACCCGTAGTACAGTTCATTGGGATACTCTCTGAACAACTGTCCAAGACCCTATTTCCTCAATTAGAGTCTATAACACAGTCATCGCAAACTCACCGTAGCCTGGTGTCGGTGTAAGGAAGCACCTCCCTTATCCTCGGGCTCCATCGCGAACCGAGTGAACCCGTAGTACAGTTCATTGGGATACTCTCTGAACAACTGTCCAAGACCCTATTTCCTCAATTAGAGTCTATAACACAGTCATCGCAAACTCACCGTAGCCTGGTGTCGGTGTAAGGAAGCACCTCCCTTATCCTCGGGCTCCATCGCGAACCGAGTGAATCCGTAGTACAGTTCATTGGGATACTCTCTGAACAACTGTCCAAGACCCTAATTCCCTCAATTAGAGTCTATAACACAGTAATGGCAAACTCACCGTAGCCTGGTGTCGGTGTAAGGAAGCACTTCCCTCATGCCGGGCTCCATCTCGTTCAGCTCCATCGCGAACCGAGTGAACCCGTAGTACAGCTCGTGTTCTGGAGGCATTGCACCTGAAACAAACGGTAAATTATATGGCTATTTTTACGAAAACATAATCCTCTTTGTAATAATACATTTTTTAATAGTCAGTTATGATTAAAGCTGGGAAACCACCCGGGTTAAAACCCAAGATTGGGTTAATATCGTTTTCACCCTTTCAGTCCATTATTACATATACATTTAAGTAGGTGATAACTAGGTATAAACCTTGTCTCGGGTTTTAACCCAGGTATAGGCAACTACCCATCTATAGTTATGATACGTGTGCTATGTTTAAATTGATAAATGAGTAAACGGAAATGTTAACTTCCGACTTCTACTCAAGCAGTAAGAGTTTTATTATTTCTCGATTTTGAGTTTAATATTGAAGTGGGTAAAATTTTTTTGGAAAAGATTTCTTTTTGCATAAAGAAAGCTATCTAATTAAGAAAAACATAAGTCTTTTTTAGGGTTCCGTACCCAAAGGGTTCAAACGGAACCCTATTAATACGCCTCCGCATTCTGTCTGTTCTTCTATTAGAACCTAGTTTATAGATAGATAAATCGTTTATTTAATGCTACAAACACAGTTTTATTTCTTTAACCTTTATTGCACAAATACAACGTATGGCACAATAGGTGGACTTAATGCAAAAGCATTATCTAACAATCGACCTTTGGGGTAAGCAGAGAACTTAAGTGGGCCTAATAAAGGGATTGTTGGAGACGAGACGGGGGGAGACAAAATAAGAGTAACATAAAATATATAATAATACATAGTAATATATACCTATATATATTGAAGAGCGGGATCTCCTAACACAGGTAATTATTTACTTAAATGGAGATCCCAATCACAAATAAGATAATGTAAATGGTACAAAAATAAAGAATTTTTTTTTTTTTAATATATAGCTAATATGACATATAAGAATATCATTACATCCATACTAATATTATAAATGCGAATGTTTGGATGTGAGTTTGTGAGGATGTTTGTTACTCAATCACGCAAAATCTACTGGACGGATTTCGATGAAATTTGGTACAGAGGTAGATAATGACCTGGAATAACACATAGGCTACTTTTTATCCCGGGAAAAAGCACTGTTCCCGTGGGAAATTCACGCGGGCGAAGCCGCGGGATAAAGCTAGTATAATATAAATAAATAATACCATAAATAAATACATACATAGAATACTACCCGCCCTACAGTAGTTCCCTTACCCGGCCTCCACAGACACCTGGCGGCGGGGGGCTCCCCCGCGTACAGCGCCTCGGACCAGCGTCCCTGGATGCGCAGGCGCACGCCGGTGTTTCCTTCCACCACGGCGCCGCGCACCTCGTGGCGGGTGCTCGACCATGAACTCGCCTGGGGAAATGTATATGGTTTAAAAGGGTTTGTACACCAAAATAAAACCGGCAAAGTGCGATTCAAACTTGCGCACTGAGGGTTTCGTACACGCAAGGCATCTCAAATTAAAAGTTGTAATGTAGGGGAGGCCTTTGTCCAGCAGTGGACGTCTTTCGGCTGAGAGAGAGAGGATAGGATATGTTATGTACACTTTACAGCAAGGATTTCAGTAAAAAATTAAAAGTTTACTTATTAGGGAAATGTTATTATTCATTGGAGGATTATTTTACTTAAGCCTGCATCACACGTTTTTAGCCAAAACAGGCGTTACTGAATTGACCCTGGTGCCAAAACTAGATCATTATTGATAATAAAAATAGTACTATAGGCTTCTCAAATTACTGCTACTACTTATACGAGACTGATAAAAATATTTTGCCTTTTATTTTTGCGTAAATACCTTCCAGAAAACACGAAAAATACGAAAAACAAGGTTCACGGCTTTAACGAAATCATTATGTAAAACACAAATTATAATTTCTACATAATGTTAAATCGCGAGTTTATTAAACTAGCTACAAGTTGCTCGTTTTAGATTTTTGAAAAATAACTCGAAAAAAATGTTATATATCGTAACAATTCACTAAGAAATTCCCCATACATTTTTTGTATGGCAATGCCATCGCTCAATATATACGAGTTCCAAGCCCACGAAAAATCAGTCTTCCGGTAAGAGTCAAGGGGAATCCACGTCGCTCTGCTGCTCGGGAGGCATTTAATTTTCGCGTGTTCATGTATTCACAGACAGCAGAGAGTAATGTAGATCAGAGTTACATATTTATTACTTTTAATCTTTTTAAAATTTATATAGGTACCATTTTCATACTCATGAATGATGGCCGACAATTTTTGATGAAATAGAAATCGTAATAAATCGCAATCATAGAAATCGAAATCATAAAAATCAAAATAAATCTAAATCAAGATTCAAGATGGCGGACAACTTTTTTTTTTAATTTTGCGATATGTATATCGTTTCATAAGTTTTTCAGTGCGCTGATTACGAAAATAACATTTATTTTGAGATCAAAGATGGCGGGCAGTTTTTTTTTTTCAAGTTTACAATATGGGTATGGTTATATAGGTTTTTGGGGACGCTGATGACGAAAATAACATTTATTTTGAGATCCAAGATGGAGGACAGTTTTTTTTTTCAAGTTTACAATATGGGTATGGTTATATAGGTTTTTCGGTGCGCTGATGACTAAAATAACATTTATTTTGAGATCCAAGATGGAGGACAGTTTTTTATTTTATTTTACAATATGGGTATCGTTTTATAGGTTTTTGGGGACGCTGATGACGAAAATAACATTTATTATGAGATCCAAGATGGAGGACAATTTTTTATTTTATTTTACAATATGGGTATCGTTTTATAGGTTTTTGGGGACGCTGATGACGAAAATAACATTTATTTTGAGATCCAAGATGGAGGACAGTTTTTTATTTTATTTTACAATATGGGTATCTTTTTTTAGGTTTTTGGGGACGCTGATGACCAAAATAACATTTATTTTAAGATCAGCGTCCCCGAAAACCTATTAAACGATACCCATATTGTAAAATAATAAAAAAACTGTCAGCCATCTTGGATCTCAAAATAAATGTTATTTTCGTCATCAGCGTCCCCAAAAACCTAAAAAATGATACCCATATTGTAAAATAAAATAAAAAACTGTCCTCCATCTTGGATCTCAAAATAAATGTTATTTTCGTCATCAGCGTCCCCAAAAACCTAGAAAACGATACCCATATTGTAAAATAAAATAAAAAACTGTCATCCATCTTGGATCTCAAAATAAATGTTATTTTCGTCATCAGCGTCCCCAAAAACCTAGAAAACGATACCCATATTGTAAAATAAAATAAAAAACTGTCATCCATCTTGGATCTCAAAATAAATGTTATTTTCGTCATCAGCGTCCCCAAAAACCTATATAACCATACCCATATTGTAAACTTGAAAAAAAAAACTGCCCGCCATCTTGGATCTCAAAATAAATGTTATTTTTGTCATTAGCGCACCGAAAAACCTATAAAAACATACCCATATTGTAAAATTGAAAAAAGTTGTCCGCCATCTTGGATCTCAAAATAAATGTTATTTTCGTCATCAGCGTCCTCAAAAACCTACAACATGTTAACCATATTGCAAAATTGAAAAAAAAAAATTGTTCGCTATCATGGATCTCAAAATAAATGTTATTTTTGTCATCAGCGCACCGAAATACCTATATAACCATACCCATATTGTAAACTTGAAAAAAAAGTTGTCCGCCATCTTGGATCTCAAAATAAATGTTATTTTTGTCATCAGCGCACCGAAATACCTGTGTAACCATACCCATATTGTAAACGTGAAAAAAAAGTTGTCTGCCATCTTGGATTTCAAAAGAAATGTTATTTTCGTAATCAGCGCACTGAAACACTTATAAAACGATACCCATATTGCAAAATTAAAAAAAAGTTGTCCGCCATCTTGGATCCAAAAATACTATTTTTGTAAACCTCATCCCGAAAAATTGGCCTTCATGGGATGCCAGGCAGATGTTTAACATCTTAGCATCCTGGCACGACGGTCATGCTATTTTCTGTAGCGGCATTCGTGTCCATTTTACTGCCAAGTCGCGCCAAGTATGTTTTACATAAGAAAATGGTCGTAATTTTATTTTTAGTATTCATTACCATAAAACAAGAAAAAAATTTTATATAGGTACCAACAAATCCTTTGCCGGATCCCTGTCACTTATTACTTCGGGTTGGCGGCAATCTCACGTCGATGTGTGCGTGTGACTTGCACACAGCCAGCTGAGGTCTATCAAATACCTAAACTCGGTCGGGCGCGCGGACGTGATACACTCTTAATTATACCTAATTTTATTAAGTTGACATGTTATTATTTAATTATTTATTTTGTAATTTTAATTTAATATTAGTAGTATATAGAATTATGTAACTGTTAACATTTCTACACAATATTAATTGTTATGAAATAAATGAATATGAATACACCTGTAAAACATGCATTTAATGAAAAAATACATTTAAATCCCGAGAAACGGTATGAGAAAAAAAGTGTCAGTATTCACGACCTTACTGAACCATAATCAATCAGTCATTTATTTATTTCGTGATATAGGTAGGCTATGACCTTACCTTGATAAAGTTAAGTTTGCACGTAATGTCCGTCCCGTGGCACGTGATGTGCATGTCCCCGTACTGATCCACCCAGCGCTGGCCGCCGAACAGATTGTGCACACATGTCGTCACCTGAACAGAAAAACTTGTTGTTTTCAGCTGTTTCTCATCTTAGTTCTACGAGAATTTCCATAAATTCGGGGAGAAATCATGGAAATTCTCCCAGAATTTTGTTTAAAAGCGCGTTTAACACCAGTGGGGTGAGAAAAGGAGAATAGGTATTTGCAAGAACGTAATCGTATCATCATGTCAAAAAATTATATGGAAAATGAACAGCGCCTCTATCGTACGTAAAAAGTAACTAAGTAAAAAGACAGTGACACTCCCAGCTGGTTGGAACTTCATGGACTTCCCTTAGAACTTGGTTGCACTTGCACTTCTTGCCACTTATAAAATAAAATAAAAAATAAAAAAGCCTCTTTATTCCGGAATGGTAAGTATAAATTTGAATACAAAGGACAAAATAAAATTAAAAGTTATTTTTAGGAAAAAATAAATAAATTTCATAATCTACATATTAACTTACATTTCCATTTCCCTATTATTTATCCATGAATTTCAATTTTTATTTACTAAGATACATTTAACATTTGACTGACTAAATAGTAGAATTGGTTCATTTGATATAAATTAATTTAACTAACATGCAATATATGTATATATATATATATTTTTTTGTAACTTTTTTTTATTATTTTTTTATTATTACTACTACTAATTTATAATCATTGTATATATAATCAAAATCAAAAATAATAAGTTAACCTACATTAATTCAATTTGTTTAAATAAATTTAATTAACATAATTAATTCAACACAATCTACATTATTATTATTTTATCTATTACTAGTTTAATGGGTTATCCATCCGGACCCCTCTTCGGGTAAAGGCCTCCTCCAGAGTATTCCAAGTATCCCGGTTTTGAGCAGCAGTGGGCCAGTTCCGACCCGCAACTTCTTGTATTTCGTCTCTCCATCTTCCTTTCGGTCTTCCAGATCGTCTAGTTCCATGGGGACCTTTCCATAGGGTCACAGTTTTTGTCCACCTATTATCCGAATAACGGGCTAGATGTCCAGCCCACTTCCATTTTAACCGCCGTGCAAAGGTAAGAGAGTCGATAACATTGGTTCTCTTTCTGATTATATCATGTCGGATCCTATCCTTCAACCTTATCTTTAATGAGCTACGTTCCATAGCCCTTTGACAAGAAGTCAGTTTCCTTCTGGCTATTGAATCGAATAGCCAGGTTTGGCATCCGTACGTCAGGCATGGAAGTATGCAAGAGTCCATGACTTTCCCTTTTACTGTATACCGCATGTCGGACTTCATCACCTCCTTGTACGCCCAGTACTTCTTCCAAGTGATGGATATGCGTCTATCTATTTCGTCTATATTATTGGAGTTGCGGAATGATACCTGTTTACCAAGGTAGATATATTCTTCGACGTAGTCCAAGGTCGTATCGTTGATGGATATTGTTTTTTTGTGGTGGTTTGTCATAATCTTTGTTTTGGTGATATTAATTTCTAGACCAATGTTTGTGCTTGCTTCGTTGAGTTCTGTTACCATGATTTGCAGTTCCTTTGGATCTTCAGAGAATAAAATTATATCATCTGCGAAACGTAGGTGGTGGTCTTGCCACTTAGTAAGCTAATATACCAACTTACTAAGACTTGTCCTGAAATTTTGACTGTTTCTCACCTAAATCCGACGAGAAACCCACCTTATTCCAGCTATAGTGATCCCCAGTAGTAAGCAACTTCACATGGACCCTTCCAGCTGGTTGGAACTCCATGGACTTCCCCCAGAATTTTGTCTTGATGCGCGCTTCTTGCCAGAATGTCCAGCGGGATGACTCCGCGTGGCACGCAGAGATTGGCGGGTGGTGGGAAACCTGAGAGAAATTATATTAGAAAAGATTACATACATACACGGAATCACGTAAGGGGTAGACAGAGCCAAGAGTCGTGAGACTCGAAGGCCACGCTTAGCTGAATAATGGGCTTTCTGATGGAATGGAGATTCAGATATTAAAAGATTATAAAGTTTTAGAGTTTTTGTATTTTTTTCTCTGAATGGTGCAATAACGTTTGATTTGTATCCTTGATCTTCCCCTATTAATGAGCTATGCTCTATCAGTGTCAAGAAAATGAGAATCCTGGTGCTTTGAAATGGGAATGAATTGATTTTTATTGCGAATTACGATTTGATTATTATATTTTAGTATTTCTGTGTCATATTGCGTAGAGAGAGAGAGAAATACTATGTATATAAAGCCCTCTACTCACGGCTCTTAGTCAGGGCCGTTATTTGGAGCAGTGTTGCTAGATGCAATTTAAAAAAAATCCGTAAGGCTTGATAATCCGTTAAAGTCCGTAGATTGCTTGTACTTAAATCCGTAGATTTACGGATTTATGAGCAAAGCTTTACGGATTTTTAAAAATTTAATCTGGCAACACTGCTTCCGATTTAGGGTTCTTAGGGCCGTGCGTGACCCTTAAGAGTAAGTACTCTAGTTACCTGCTCAGCAATGAACCGGAACCCCCTGTCTCCCCTCACACACTCATAGGTCTCAGCCAGTAATGGGTTGAAGGGTTTCGAAGCGGCGCGGTGCGCAGAAGATGCGTACGCACTGACCGCGAACGCACTGATTAGGGACATGCGTTCCACTGCGTTGGAACACTCCGCTGCCGAGTCTAGGAGTTCCGAGTACTCTAGTTCTTCGCAGAGGCGCTGGAAGGGAAATAAATTGATTTGAATTTGTACATTCACTAATACTAACTAATATTATGAATGCGAAAGTGAATTTATTTGTTACCTCTTCACGCTTTAACTATTGAACCAATCTTCTTGAAATTTCGCATAAACATAGTTAGAAGTACTGAGAATAAATAAATATAAATATATACGGACAAATCACACAGATTAAGTTAGCCCCAAAGTAAGTTCGAGACTTGTGTTATGGGATACTAACTCAACGATACTATATTTTATGACAAATACATATATAGATAAACACCCAAGACCCAGGCCAATCTGAAAAAGATCATTTTCCATCTTGACCTGACCGGGGATCGAACCCGGGACCTCCGGTGTGGCAGTCTGGCGTGATAACGGTTAGGCCACGGAGGTCGTCAGTCGTGAGAAGGACATAGGGTGCCTTTAATCCCGAGAAAAAAATACTGTTCCCGTGGGCGAAATTACGAGGGCGAAGCCGTGATAAAAAGCTAGTAACAAATATATTAGACTAGTGTTGCCGCCGAAGCCTGGCAACACCGCCGGACCGGATGCGGGCAGACGTGGCGGCGCCGGCGGCGGTGGAAGGAAACAGATTCAGCCATCTTGACTCGTCCTGTCCGTCTGGCCTAGGAGCCATTCTTCCTCTCACACGAAAAACTTGTAAATACAGTTAAATAAAGATCTTCTCCATATTCAGCGCCTTAATTACAGTCCAGCTACACAAAGAATCTTATACACAGAATACCCAGGCACCAGCGCCAACACTAGCTTTTGCCCGCGTGTATTTCCCACGGGAACAGTGCTTTTTCCCGGGATGAGGGGCACCCTATGTTTTCTATACTTCTAACGCATACACATAGTATGCGAAATTTAAGGAAGATTGGTTCAAAAGATAAAACGTGAAGAGGTAACAAACAAACTCAACTTCGCATTTATAAATATTAGTTAGGATACTGGCACGGGCCCGAGACTTTGTTCCCGTGTGAATTTCGGAAAATCCTCTCTTCCCCGGGAGCACTTCCCCTACACTCCCTAAGGAACCTATATGCCAAATTTCGGCTCCCTACGCCCAGTAGTTTTGGCTGTGCGTTGTCACTCACTAAGTAACGGAAGATATGGCCGATCATGACTAGAACATTAACAGAAGAGTCCATATCAAAGACAAGATCATTTCAAATTAACTGTTATATGAAAGAAGTCAAAGAAAGAGCTCAACCCTAACCTATCCACGGCAAGGGTCCGTGCCCCCCGCACCTGTACGTTACACCCCAACTTCTACTAGACGTTCCACCACCGCACCCCACCAGAACTAAGACTGCTATTTCCAAGCGTAACAAAAAATGCAATATTAGCCTTCTACGTGCCATTTCACTAATAGATGGCGCTACAGTATTCAATCTTTCAAGCTAGTTACTACATACCTGCAGCATATTCAAAGGCTCGTTGATAGTGACCGGCATAGACACCTGGCTAAGATCCTTCCCAATATTCTTATACAAAAGGTTCCATAGGCTCGGTCCGCCGGGCGTGGGCCGCGGGCACGGGAGTCGGGTCCGGCGGGACCAGGCGCCGTTGGTTTCTGATATACCATTTTGGTTGAGACGTAGCGTTGGTTGTTCTACTGAGGGCACTGGAATTAAATGGTCTATTTATTTATGTCTATTATTTATCCCAGACCGTTCCAGATCTGAGGGAGCTGAAAGCGGATAACTGGCGAGCCACCGCGCAGAAAAGAAGTATATGGCGCTCTCTCGTTTCAGAGACCAAGATCCACTTTGGAATCACTGAGCCAGCAGAGTAGTAGTAGTATTTTTCTCACAACGTTATTTACTAATTGAGGACACCAGATAGGTGATTAAGGGTATAAAACAGAAACTTTTGAATTGGAATATGAACCATTTCTCATTTTCTAAATATTTAAAAGTGTACCTTATAAGTGGTTGCATAAGGTTCATTTTTAAGTATTTAGGAAATGAGAATGGTTTTAGAACCCCAGTTTTCTAATTTTGGGACCATTTCACCCAATTTCGAAGCCCCTTTTGGGGTACGGGTTAATTTATCTATGATAGATATGGGTTGGCAAAATAAGGAAGACCATAGCTGAACAGGGGGATATGACCATCATTTCGCTACGATCTCTCTCTCTGTTTAGTAATATTCCTCATGACTGAGGGTGTCGTGGTCATTATATGGAATGAAACACACACGACTATCTTGGCATTTTTAATGGAGTGGTTTGCCATTACATTCTCCATTTCACACACTAGCTGATAATCATCAACCAGAGTGCAGGTTTCCCCACGATGTTTTCCTTCACCGGAAGCAAGTGGTGGTCGATAAAAACTTACATAGGTACATGAGTCAGATTGGTATACGTTCGCAACGATAGATATGTGGAAATCAGGGGAGACGAAGAGTGAACTATGAAGATAGAGAGAGAAAGAAGATCAATAAACCTAATAACAAACTCACTCGCACCGTCAGAGTTGTCGGAGCTGGCCGATCCTTCCTCGCTGCTCAGGGAGCCGGCCTCTGATGAGGAATCCCCGTCTAATTCTATGACACCGGCCTGGTGACAAGACATATTGATTAAATCATTATCCACCATTCCATTTGTGAGTATCTTCGAAGAAGAAAGGCTCCCTAACTCTAAATCTACTGAACCAATTTCGATGGAATTTGGTACCTTACCTCATCAGCCTGTATGACAGTCCCCGGCTTGCCAGCTTCGTCTTCGTGCTCCTCCGCGTCGAAGAACTCCGACGCTGACACGCACGAGGAGCTGTAGCTGAGCGACTGCTGGAACTGACGCACCACCTGCTCAAATTATCAGTAACTTAGTTCCACTTCCATCCTGGCAGGGTCGCCATGTAGAGAGGCGGCAGCTTTTTATTGCGCTGCACTAAGCTGTGGAATAAGCTTCCCTTAGCGGTGTTCCCGAATAGATTCGACATTGGGACTTTCAAGAAAAGAGCCTATCGCTTTCTCAAAGAGTCGGCAACGCATCAGTGACCTTTTTAGGGTCGTTGGTGTCTATGGACTGCGGTGATTGCTTACCATCAGGCAACCCGCATGCTCGTTTGCCTACTATTCTATAAAAAAAAAAAAAAAAAGCAAGGACACAAGTGAAACGACTGTTTCTGATCGAAGATGAACGTGTAATCAACTAATAAATGAGTTACATGACTTTATATTATAGGTTTGCCTTATACACTTCATTGGGAGCAAAGGAAAAACATTGAATATGCTGCTGGCGACTGTGACTGGACCGTGGGCCCTATTTTTGAAAGTGAGACTCACCAAAAAAGCGTGAGCCGAATGATTTTTCATTCGATATCCATTATTCCGTATTTTTGAATTGTCTATGTCGAATAATTCGCAACGAGTGGTCTAGACCACTCGTTTTCGTGTGATTTGGTGGTCGAACGTTTTTTACGTCAAAATCATGAATGACATAGACAACCGGATACGGATATAGATGGAGTCTATTAGATTTTTCATTTTTGCGTTCCGTTTAACGCTTACGTTCTCTTTGATTGAAAATTTACGAACATTTTTTTTACGATTCGTTACCGCTTCGGTTGTTGTTGCGTAGAATGGAGCACAAATTATTTCTCGCATTATTTTCATATCACTGGCAACATTGCTAGACGAGTGATTGCAAAAATACGGCTTTTATGTTTTTAGTGACATAGTAGGACGAGTGCGACATAATAGTCTATTCGTTTTCAGCGGTATGTCACACTTTCAAAAAAAGGGCCCCGTGACTGGAACGCAGGAAACAAGGCAAACCAGCTGCTCGTTGGAGTAGCGACATCGCTAAAGTTGGAGGCCCATTATGGAAAAGGATTGCACAAGACCGAGAAGCTTGGCTTGCATTAAAGGAGGCTTATGTCCTGCAGTGGATTAATTAAGCTGCAAAAGAAGATGCTGCTGGCATAATGGCTTCGCTTCTAAATTGTAAAATTCAACCAAGGAAAGAGCTATACCCTAGGGATTCTTGTCATAAGCGATGGGCTAGCAACCTGTCACTATTTCTAAATCACCATTCCACCAATAAGCTATCCAGCTTCTTATCGAATGTGTTATTACTAACATTGGTGTCAGATTTTATTCAAGTCGCCTAAAGGCATCTGACATGACTTTTACGACTACCGCCATCTAGTGGCAATAGCCACTAGTAAACTAACCAGTCAGCCAATGTGCAGGTTTCCTCACGATGTTTTCCTTCACCGGAAGCAAGTGGTGGTCTATGAGTAAACTATCATACATGAGTGACATTGGTCTACTACAAACTCATGTGCCATAGGTATTATTTGAACCCGGGTCCAATCTGACCTCAGGCGGGTGTCATTACCACTTGCCACTACCGCTTCAGTTAAACGTGGCCTTCGAGCCTCACATCTACCGTGCCAAATAAGCTATTTTCACGATGCAGCAATAACTTGCAAGCGGTTTTGAATAATGGACGTTTTTATTGAATAATAACAAAAAAATATTTGAACTCCGTTTTTTCTTATTTGTCCTATTATGTAAACAATCTTCACAGTACTTTATGTTGAATTTTATGTCGAAATATTAGTCCGAACATAAACATTCTAAAGCAAAACATTTATTAACCACGAAAGTAATTTGTAAAAAGTCTATTTTAATTTACCTATATTGTTGTAATGTCATAAAAAGACATGGTAAGATTGTTTACATAATAGGACAAGTAGGAAATAATTACAGCAACGATTGAGAAAAAACTAGAAAGGGGTTGTTGCACAAATGTATGGGGAGCCGGCTATATCATAAGCACCTATCTGAACTTTTCATTTTTGGGTCAGTTCAATTCATTTATTCGGTACAAAACAAATTTGTGTTGAAATATACAATATCAAAATAATTAAATAGTTAAAACGTTATTAATAATTGAAATTAAAAGTTATTATTGAATAGAGTACGCAATAAAATAATAAAATAGCAAATATAAATAAATTAAAATTAAATTAGTAAAATGTCAAGTGAGATTCAAATTAAATTTAGTCCAATTAGTAATTCTGTGTCATGTCACCTATATAAAAATTCCTATATTGAATAATAACATTTGTCCAGAAGAAAATCTTTGAGTTTATCTTTAAATTCTGCCTTATATAATAATGATTTAAGTTCAATTGGTAAGTTATTAAAAAATTTCATGGATTTGTGAAAGGGACTCTGTTTAACTATGTTCAAACACGGTACTTCAGCCGTTACCAAGTCTTTTCTTCTGGTTGATTCTCGTTGGTGTCTCTGCTCTTCGTTTTCATGTCTACGTATATGCTTAGCAAGATATGTTAAAAGTACCAGGATATATAAACTGGGAACGGTAAGTACTCCTAATTTTTTAAAGTATTCTCTGCAGGAGGTCTGTTGGGATATACGAAACATAGTCCTAATAGCTCTTTTTTGCATCACAAATGCTTTGTCCATGTTATAGTCATAGCTACCCCCCCAATAAAGTACACTATAACGTAACTTGGACTCTACTAAAGCGAAATACACTAATTTGAGATGATTGATATCTACTTCATCTCTCAGACTCCTTAAAACATAACACGCAGAGTTAATTTTTTTTTCAACGTCATCTAGCTCCGGTTTCCAGTTTAAATACTCATCAATATAGACTCCTAAGAATTTCACAACTGCAGTATTTTGAGCTTTCTCATTTTGTATATTTACATTCAGAGTATCATTATCTCTGTAATTTGTCCGAATTAACATAACATTAGTCTTGCTAGCATTGATTTTCAAATTGTTTGCATAAAACCAGTCATGTAAGACACTTATTATTTGTTCAATTTTTATATTTAGTTGTGGCAAATCTGATGCTGAAACAATTGCATTTGTATCATCTGCATAAACTATTAGTTTAGAGTCAGGAATTTTATTATTAACATGGTCAATTCATAAATGATCTTCATTTATGAATATTATGAAGAGTATAGGCCCCAATATGGATCCTTGAGGCACTCCTGTTTTTACAGTTCTTAATTTAGATTTAGTTATCTTTGCATTGCCATCGTTTCCTGTATTGCTGATTTCAACAAACATTTTCCGGTTATGAAGATATGAACTAAGCAGTTTGTGTGCAGAATCTTTCACTCCATAATACTCAAGCTTTTTTAACAATAAATTGTGATTGACTGTATCGAAGGCAGAACTCAGATCTAAAAACGTACCAGCTACTCTAAGTTTTTTATTAATGAGACTAGTAATATCATAAATCAGGTTTTCAATAGCGTCTTGCGTTCCTATATTTGCCTGGTAACCAAACTGTCTTGAGTCAAGAATATTATTTTTATTGAGGTGTTTTATCAGACGGATTTTTATTAACTTTTCAAAAATTTTAGACATAATAGTAAGTAAAGATATTTGTCTGTACATTTGTGGATCATGTTTGGATCCCTTTTTGTGAACTGGTATTATTTTTGCCACTTTTTAATTGTTCAGGAAAAATTCCCGCTTCCAAACATTGATTAAAGAAATAACTGAGGGGTTCAGATAATATATCTAAGTTGTCTTTAATTACTGTGATAGGTACGTCGTCATAGCCGCATGATTTTTTAGATGGCATTTTTCTTACAATTTTTCTAATTTCATCAGACGTTGTTGCCTCTAAAGTCATATTGGTATGTACCTCTTTAACGGTATTTTTAAGGTAGGTCATAGCTAAATCTATATTAACAGGGTCAACGCGCTGATCAAATTGATTAGCAAATATTTCAGCAATTTGCTCTGGATTTACAACATTTTTATTGTTGAGATTAAGGGAAAAGTTTTGGCCGTTCTTTACTTTTTTGTTTCGGTGTCTGTTTATAATTTTCCACACATCTTTAGAGATATTACTTGATGTTTTAATTTTTTCTTGTACTGCTAATTTCTTTGCCTGTCTTATTACTTTTCTGTACAATGTCATATATTTATTTTTATAGTGAAGGATTGATGGATTCATGTTTGCATTACCATTAGCTGAGCAAAGAAATCTTTTCATCTTACTAGATACCTTTAGACCCTTGGTTATCCACTTTAATGTATTGTCTTTGTTAATCTTTATTTGTAAATTTTTTACCGTAAAACTATCCCTAAACAGTCTATTAAAAGTTTTGATAAATCCATTTATACCTAATGTAGACCAATTTTGTTTTAAAATATTATGTCTGAAAGTTAGATTATTCCTTTTATTAAAAATCCTTTTTTTTATTTTTTTAAAAACAGTTTTGGTAATTTTATTGTTGGCTTCAACTTTTATGCTACATAGTAAGCCAGCATGCCCATCTGAAAGCCCATTAAAATCAACCGTGCAACCAGTTATTTGCTCATCACTTAAGTTAGTAAGTACATTATCTACACAAGACTGCAAATCATTTCTTTTGAAAGTAATTGAGTTTACCAATGGTCTAAAACTGTATCGCATTAATAAATTTAAAAATTCAGTATCAATGCCTTATAAGTAAATCCGATAAATTCGTAGCCTTTCTATGGTATATTTAGTTAACAAAATCGTAATGAAGGTTAGGCGAGTTCCGCCAAAATGGCCGACACCCATTATGATTTGACGTTGACGTGCTTCATATGACAGTTCCGATTTCCGGTACGTTCAAAAATGTACTTTTATTACATACGTGACCGCGGGAAAGAATTGTTTATTTTATTTATTATTCATTTATTTATGTGAAATACACATATGTTTTTGTGATATTGCATGTAACATGTGTTAGGAACATTTACTTTCATTAATTTTTTAAAATATAATGAAAATATGGAGCATTGTATCTGATTTTCTGTATCATAATTTCTGAACATACGTACGGGCGCCATGTCAGTATCGCCATTATACGATATTAAGCGATATTAAGTGTATTTTTGTACCATAACAAGATCACGAAAAAACAAATATATGATGGTCTTAATCGGTTTTTGATATTATTTCTGATTTTTGGGGAACTGCTCATGATATAGCCCGCTATGCAACATGCCCTTTACATTTGTTGATAGATGCTGAGTAATGACAACCGGTGTTGCAATACCTATATGATTTATGTTTTGTTGCGTAAGTCCGCCTTTTATACCATTGTATTATTTTGGTGTAATAAAGTTTTTTTTTCTTAGCCTATACTGTCCCACTGCTGGGCAAAGCCTCCCCTCTAGTTCCATTCCTGCCTAATCAGTGCATGTGCCCTCTACTCTCTATCAGTCGCGTCCAGATCATCCCGTGTTAGCAATCTTCATATTTCAACTGTTATCAAGCACCTATTTTTTTGGAACAAGGGTTGTGTGCCAATAATTATGTCAACAGACCTTGTCATTTGGAGCTAATTTATGGACCTTTGAGTAGTTCACATAAATAAGAGTTTTTGTACGTGGAGGGTTCTAACGGTAGAGACGCCAGTTAACATTCAGTTTGGTTATAATATTCAACTCGTGTGGACATCCTAGATTGATTTGTACTAATTACCTAAATACTATAAATATTTAGTTGTGTATTCGGATAATAACTCAAAGAGCTAATTCCTATTATAATTATTTTATGTGACAATGTGATTGACAATATTAAATTAATCAATATCAATTCAATTTGTATGAACAATTAGTAATAATAAGTAATTTGAAGTGATTGATAAATCTTTTATTTAACTCTATCAGTGTTAGCTTTCTGAATAAAGTAAATAAATAACAGTTCCGACTCACCGAGTCATTCCTCTCCATGGTAGATATCTCGGCCAGGTCTGATGCATCGTGTATGCGCGAGAGTCGCGTCCTCAGCTCTGCGGACAAAACTTCAGAGGTCATTATTGACGTCCATTTTTACTTTTTATTTTATAGGAAGACCAACAGCTACTATTTTAGTCTACAACATATATTTCGTCTTCAGCAACTTCTCAATTGGTTGCCTGGAAGAAATTGCTTTCAGCGATAAGGCCGCCTTTTGCGCATCTTCCTTTCTTGTTTTTTAGTTGTAAGTTACTTTATGTATCTTAAAATGTAATTTATTGTGTTTTTATAATGAATTCTTGTTGTTGTTGTTGTCTTAAACTAGCTGGCGCCCGCGGCTTCGCTCGCGTTAATCCTTTCTTAGCGGATGCCTACGTCATAACATCTACCTGCATGCCAAATTTCAGCCCGATCCGTCCAGTGGTTTGGGCTGTGCGTTCATAGATCACTATGTCAGTCAGTCAGTCACCTTTGGGTTTTTTAGTCTTAAATGTATTATTGTTCTTTTTCTTACATTTCATATGGCGTTGACGCAAAATGTTTATTCTTTACTAGCTGCGCCCCGTGGCTTCGCTCCCGCGGGAATTTCGGGATAAAAAGTACCCTATGTGCTATTCCCGGTATATTTCTACCCGTGTACCAAATTTCATCGAAATGTGTTCAATAGATTTTGCGTGATTGTGCAATAAACATCCTCATAAACTCATATCCAAACTTTCGCATTACAATATTGACTAACTTTCGCCCGCGGCTCCGCCCGCTCCTATGTTGATCCCTCGGGAACAGTACTTTTTTCCAGGATAAATAATAGCCTATGTCCTTCTCTGGACCCCTGATTATGTGCATGCAAATTTTTATAACAATCCGTTCAGTAGATAAAGCGTGAAGAGGTAACAAACAAATAAACAAACTCACTTTCGCATTTATAATATTAGTTAGGATGCGAAAGTGAGTTTGTTTGTTACCTCTTCACGCTTTGCAAAAGCTAGTTGTTTTCAAACAACAACAACAAGAATACTTTATTTATATCTACACAAGAAATTACATGTTATAGATACATTAAGTAACTTAAACCTAAAAAAGGGAGGAAAATGCGCAAAAGGCAGCCTTATCGCTGAAGGCAATAAAAAGGCGTAAGATAGTAGTTCTCACCCGAGTTCTGTTGCAAGGCGGAAGTGAGGTTAGTTCTCAAAGCGGCCACCACCGCGCCCGGCGGCGCTGTGGTGCTGTCCGCGGCCTCCATGGCCGCACGGAGGCGACCTCTTTCGCATACCTGACGAAAGTAATACATTAAACATTTAAAACGGAATATTCTATAATTTTGGCAACAACTGGAGTAGGATGGCCCAAGACAGTGAAGGTTGGCGTAGACAGAAGGAGGCCTATACCCAGCAGTGGGTCACGGAAGGCTGTGGATACAGATAACCCCCAATAGATTCCGCTTGTATAGGCGTCCGCGGTCACCGCACTTACATGCTTTTGCACGTATAAATGAAATTGCTTCATTAGTTGCGACCAGAACTCAGACCTGTGAGGTTGTTTCGTGAAAATTTCCGAAAAAATAAAAAATGAGTACATGTTCCATAAAATGGTGCAGAAAATCATCAATGATATCAAATCTCCAAAAGGATGGTATAACTTTCCACAGGTAAGTTGATTAATTAATTTAATAAAATTACGTGCAGAGTTCACTTTATAATGGTCGAACTATGTGAAACAATGCGAACTAGAGTACCAAAATGGGGTGACGTTGATGTCTTTTGCAAGCATCTCTTTCTTTCCCAAGTATCAAGTATATGTGTGTCATTTTCTCGTTGACGTCAGCTGCCGCTCCCGACCCCTGCGCACTTCCTCTAAGTTTGGTGACTTTCGACGCGAACAGGCATTGAATAATACTGAATCTATTGGGGGTTATCTGTGGCTGTGGATGATGAATCTATAATTTTTATTGTTTAAATGTACAACATTGACATGTACAATTTTAGGCCTTATCACATTGTCTTAAGAGCCGATGTGTTTACATATTGATGCTCGTGACTGTACTAATCTTAGGAGCAAATTTCGGAGTTTGTTTTAATAATAATAAAGTTTTTATTTCAGGTAAAACCCATACATTTGTACAATATAATATAAATTGTGTAAAGAACATATAAAATAAATCAAAGTTAAGGTCACACAGTGTGACTACCTACAGTCTTATAAGTTTTGTTTATGAGCGCCAAATTCTTGATAATCTAAGAAATAAATATATTATAAGTATTCTATTCTTGTTTATACAAATAATACTTACCAAAGTAGACACAATCGTCTTCAAATTGCCCCCTAAATCTTTGGCCAACACCGTGAAGTCCTCTCTGAGCTGATGGTCGGGGGTCAGGCTAGTCAGGGAGGCAGGGCCCGCGTTGTTGCCAGTAGCTAATGCTTTATTTTTTGTAAAAACAGAGAATACTTACCAAAGTAGACACAATCGTCTTCAAATTGCCCCCTAAATCTTTGGCCAACACCGTGAAGTCCTCTCTGAGCTGATGGTCGGGGGTCAGGCTAGTCAGGGAGGCAGGGCCCGCGTTGTTGCCAGTAGCTAATGCTTTATTTCTTGTAAAAACAGAGAATACTTACCAAAGTAGACACAATCGTCTTCAAATTGCCCCCTAAATCTTTGGCCAACACCGTGAAGTCCTCTCTGAGCTGATAGTCGGGGGTCAGGCTAGTCAGGGAGGCAGGGCCCGCGTTGTTGCCAGTAGCCAATGCTTTATTTCTTGTTTATACAAATAATACTTTCCAAAGTAGACACAATCGTCTTCAAATTGCCCCCTAAATCTTTGGCCAACACCGTGAAGTCCTCTCTGAGCTGATGGTCGGGGGTCAGGCTAGTCAGGGAGGCAGGGCCCGCGTTGTTGCCAGTAGCCAATGCTTTATTTCTTGTTTATACAAATAATACTTTCCAAAGTAGACACAATCGTCTTCAAATTGCCCCCTAAATCTTTGGCCAACACCGTGAAGTCCTCTCTGAGCTGATGGTCGGGGGTCAGGCTAGTCAGGGAGGCAGGGCCCGCGTTGTTGCCAGTAGCTAATGCTTTATTTCTTGTTTATACAAAGAATACTTACCAAAGTAGACACAATCGTCTTCAAATTGCCCACCAAATCTTTGGCCAACACCGTGAAGTCCTCTCTGAGCTGATGGTCGGGGGTCAGGCTAGTCAGGGAGGCAGGGCCGGCAGTGTTGCCAGTAGCTAATGCTTTATTTCTTGTTTATACAAATAATACTTACCAAAGTAGACACAATCGTCTTCAAATTGCCCACCAAATCTTTGGCCAACACCGTGAAGTCCTCTCTGAGCTGATGGTCGGGGGTCAGGCTAGTCAGGGAGGCAGGGCCCGCGTTGTTGCCAGTAGCCAATGCTTTATTTCTTGTTTATACAAATAATACTTTCCAAAGTAGACACAATCGTCTTCAAATTGCCCCCTAAATCTTTGGCCAACACCGTGAAGTCCTCTCTGAGCTGATGGTCGGGGGTCAGGCTAGTCAGGGAGGCAGGGCCCGCAGTGTTGCCAGTAGCTAATGCTTTATTTTTTGTAAAAACAAAACATACTTACCAAAGTAGACACAATCGTCTTCAAATTGCCCACTAAATCTTTGGCCAACACCGTGAAGTCCTCTCTGAGCTGATGGTCGGGGGTCAGGCTAGTCAGGGAGGCAGGGCCCGCAGTGTTGCCAGTAGCTAATGCTTTATTTTTTGTAAAAACAAAACATACTTACCAAAGTAGACACAATCGTCTTCAAATTGCCCACCAAATCTTTGGCCAACACCGTGAAGTCCTCTCTGAGCTGATGGTCGGGGGTCAGGCTAGTCAGGGAGGCAGGGCCCGCGTTGTTGCCAGTAGCTAATGCTTTATTTCTTGTAAAAACAAAGAATATTTACCAAAGTAGACACAATCGTCTTCAAATTGCCTACTAAATCTTTGGCCAACACCGTGAAGTCTTCTCTGAGCTGATGGTCGGGGGTCAGGCTAGTCAGGGAGGCAGGGCCCGCGTTGTTGCCAGTAGCTAATGCTTTATTTCTTGTTTATACAAAGAATACTTACCAAAGTAGACACAATCGTCTTCAAATTGCCCACTAAATCTTTGGCCAACACCGTGAAGTCTTCTCTGAGCTGATGGTCCGGAGTTAAGCTAGTCAGGGAGGCAGGGCCCGCGTTGTTGCCAGTAGCTAATGCTTTATTTCTTGTTTATACAAATAGTACTTACCAAAGTAGACACAATCGTCTTCAAATTGCCCACCAAATCTTTGGCCAACACCGTGAAGTCCTCTCTGAGCTGATGGTCGGGGGTCAGGCTAGTCAGGGAGGCAGGGCCCGCAGTGTTGCCAGTAGCTAATGCTTCTGCGCCGGGGAGGGACTGCGGACGCGCCGCAGCGCACGCTGTAAGTGTTGCCATGTTGTGACGAAAATAGTTTTTTTTTATGAACTACGCATCACTCTATTACTACAGTCATTTGATAGTTTTTATGAACAAATCTATTACTACAATAATTTGGTAGTTTTACCATATAGATTTGCCGACAAGTTTTAAAATGGGTACTTGTATTGATTTGTATAGATTTAGATGTGCTTTTCTTAATTTCAATTTTGCGACTTGTTTTTTAAACGCATCATGCCGCCATATTGTAATAATGGCGCCTAAAATCAGTTTTTTGAAAATATCTCTTTTCCAATTTATTTCACGACAAAAACATCTATGACAAAATGAAACTAGAGAAAATTTCAAGAATAATTATTCGATTATGTTTATTTGTAGTCAATGGTGGTGATACAAACAAAAGGCCAATCACCACCAAAGAATGACAGTCGTGTTTTAACTACCAATAGAATTTCGTTATTTAAAAATCGAATTTCGTTAATGACATCCTATTGGTGGTTGAAACACAACTCCTCTCCGCCCGGGTGGAGACAAAGCTGTACATTTTTTACTAGGAAGAGATAACAAAATACATCTTACATTAAACTGAATTTTAAAGTAAACTAAAATTCAAACAGATGTAGAAATTTACTAAAATTACAATATAATATGTAATACAAGACAAAACATAGCTTATGGCGATCAAATGTTTTTTTTTCGTGATTAGTTGCTAAGCAACGAAACAAGATGGCGGTTTGACAGTGACATTTGTCCACCATAATGGTAAATGTGTTTCTTTGCACCGTGGTCAGAATTGTTTTTACAAACCTGAAAAAATTACAAGTGGTAATAAACCATGCATATTACATGATTTGTGAATTTGAATTTAGCTATATTGTGAATGAAATATGCATAAAAAAAAATTAATGTCAAGTCAAATTAATTAAACTTAAGTTTAAATGTGTACCTATTTGTTTTGTTATGTTTTTTAGTTAAGTATGTTATATTTGTAACGACTTTTTTGCTGTGTTTTATTTTTGACAGTATGTAACGCTATCTTTAACTTATATCTTTGAAGATACGATATTTATCTACACTACACATATATTATACAATGTCGTAATATAGTCGGCCTCTGTAGCGCAGTGGTAAAGCCCTTGCTTCTGAGCCACGAGGTCTCGAGTTCGATTCCTGGTCAGGTCAATGTGGAAAAAGATCTTTTTCAGATCTGGGTCTTGGATGTTTATCTGTATAATTCTATTATAAAATATAGTATCTTTGAGCCTAGTATCCCATAGTACACAGATACTTAGACTGGGGTTGGCTCGATCTGTGTGAATTTGTACCTATATATTTATTACACGACTGACCAAAAAATGAGTGTTATGTTTTCAGGGTTCATGTATGTAAGTTTCTTTATTCCACCATAAGTCCTGAACAGCTTAACAGATTTTTATGTGAGAAAGATTGTTAGATTCCTTGCATTCCTCCGAGTGACATAGGCTATGTAAGTTGTCAGTCGTGTTTTTTATTTTTAAATAATTAGCTTGTTATTTATTTAATAGCCGAATACAGCTATTTGCTACTTTGATCTCAGGTAACTAAATATTAAACTAACCACTTCTCTACACTACTACATTAATTATATACATGACAAACTTGACTAACCAAATAAAGTAAATACGTTAAAAATAATATAAATGAACTCACTTCTGTAATTCTGTTCGCTTTCTCTCAGAGTTTCCGATATATACCGACACACAATTCTTGCCAGCGACAATATAAATCCACCGCTATCACTCGACATTATCACAGATTATACAATCCTGTTCAATTTATGTGAACACTTTAGAATTTTCCAATATAATAGAAAAACAATATGATGTATAAAAAATATACACTTGCCCACTCAGTACGTTAAAAATCACAAACTTTTTTTGAAAGTTGGTAAACTCTTAGTTTAAATTCAAATTAAGAAAGTCAAAAACAAACAATTTAAACAGAAAATTGCACTCAGGCGCTTATTTTCGTATTTCTTTCACTAATGAAAATCACTCGATTCAATCGTTTTTAATCGATTTATAAGGAAAACTGTATCACTTTTTCATCACAATCGAATAGAATCGCATCAACAATAATATATTCACTGCAATAATCAACTAAAGCCAGAATTGCATATACGAATAAATTATTAGGTAACGAATTCAAGGCAAGGTATATACCAAGTATACGTTGGAGTTCAGTGAGGGCGCCACTTGCATTTTAAATACGAAATTTTAATAGCTTAGACATTAGTTCGCTTTCCTACCACGCGACAACTTATTATTGACGCGCTGTATGCTAAATCAGACTTTCGGACACTAGCAATAGAGGCCAAATATCGATACTTAAATCTCTTTTATAACAGCATTAAAACAATGGTCCAGAACATTGTTATCTTTGTAATCAAATCTGAACTTTATGGCTTTTGGTATAAGTTTGATTATGCCTTGTCGTACAGCTATGCGTCATAGGATGAAGTTCAGATTTATCTGAGATAGCTCTTATCAAAGATAAGAAGAGAGGCGAAGGTCATATGATGTCTTATTCGTAATCGCAGTGAAAGATTATCATTTTCTTATCGTCATCTCATTCAAAACAAACTTAGATATTTTCTTTGTACCGTTTTTTCAACTAGAATTTTTTTACCTACCTCGTCCCACTGCTGGGCAAAAGTCCTCCCCATTTCCTTCCAAACTAATCTACCAATCCTACTAATATTATAAATGCGAAAGTTTGGATGTAAGTTTCCGAGTCTGTGAGGATGTTTGTTACTCAATCACGCAAAATCTACTGTACGGATTTCAATGAAATTGGGTATACGGGTAGAAAAATACCTGGAATAGCACATAGGATACTTTTTATCCCGAAATTCCCATGGTAGCGAAGCCCCGGAAAGCGGCTAGTTTAAAATAAAAATAAAATAAAATTGAATTGTGTCGTTTTACATATAACTTTTTACACGACTGCTCAAATAAGTAGTGTTATGTTTTCAGAGTTCATGTACTATGTGAGTTTCTTTATTCCACTATAATAATGAATATACATCATAAACAGATATTTATGAAATTGCTATCCTGCTAGCTTTGAAATAAATAAATAGTTTCTGTATAATATTTTCAAGCACATAGGTACAATGAAAATGAAGAAGTTGAAAAAATGTGATCGAATCGTAATGACGTCATGTCCGCAAGCACGTGAGGTGACCAACGCACAAACAAACAAGCATTCATTTTCATTGTGAATGTGGAGAAAAGTATTACATAAAAAAAAAAAATGTATTGGTAAGTTGACTAACTGACATACAAAATGAGATATAAATTCAATAAGCTTTTTATGTTATGTCATAATGATTATTTAGTATTTATAATCGTTCTAGTGATAATATTTGCTAATTTTGAATAGATTTTAAAACGATCAACCATTAAAACAACTTAATTGAGAAGACAAAAATAAATTGCAATAATTTAAACCCTATGTTTAAAGCAATACTGTGTTATGCCTGTCAATGTAACTGTGGTTTTTTCACTGCCATTCCGATTTACTGCTAAAGTAATTCCAGTGTTGCCATATTGTATAATCGAAACTAACTAAGCGTGCCATGTTACAATAATATCAAGTATTGCCATGAGAAAAATTATGAGGCGTCAGTTTGAGGGCAAAAATATAAATAAATTTATTTTACGGGTATGACCGTAGAATATGTCTGAAACATAAAAAAATTTTAAAGTATTTTTTTTTACCTTGAAATAACAACATAGGTTTTTTAACAACACAGTAAAAAAAATGTACACTCTTTAACGTTCCAAAGAATATTTCTGATGTGAATACATATAATATTATTGTAATATGACTTTGGCCATGTGATGCGTATATACAAGACATGATAAGTGTTTGAATAGGGGAAAAATAGGGGAAAACTAAAATAAAAACAGTCTTACGAACTAAGGTAGAGGCCAGAAATGTCGAAAGAAACGCTGGAAGGTAAAACGAGAAAGATTTCATTAGATTATGTCCTTTTTTAATTCAATTCAATTGAGAGGTTGAATAAGATAAATATTTACAAATAACATTTTTTTTTTAAATATATTTTGTATGAAAATTTAAAAAGATTCTAAAAAGGATTCCACTAATATGTCACAGGTAAGAAAATTGTGAAAAGAGCTTCAAAACACATGATTTCCTCTCATTATAAAAAAAAAATTACATGTTTATTCCGTGAATGATTTTAGCTTATTAGCTCTACAATACTTCTTACATTCCCATAAGCATTATTCCAATGGGCGAAGCTACCACGATTAGCCTGCCATGCCTGTCATTCGTGCATTTTTAATCTGTGTGACGCGTCAACGCTTCAGTGTTGCCATGCAATCGCAACTTACCAATTTCGTAGAATCCTTTGTAAAGACATAATTTTCAAAATGCTTTTATTTACATTTATTACACAAATTAAAAAGGCCGAGTATACAAAAACATTTCTAAACAATAAATACATGATTGCGTGTTTAGTACCTATGTACGCAAGGCATTGTCTTGATATGGCGATATTGTCGTATTTTTTCATGTTACAACACTGGACTGTTACTTGGGACGTGGATTTCGGGATAGTGTGTGTTCTTACTAGAAAATAAATCAAAACAAATATCTATGGCCACAATACAAGTACAATTTTCTTATAAAAAGTATCACCTATTTATTTATAGGGATCTGAAAATTTTAGTAATGGCCAGTAAGTATTTCCCTAACGTTAGAGTAAAAAAAAATTGACGTCACGGGACGCCCGGCGGATGTAAAACAAATGAGCATTGTGGCACAACGCGTCATGCCATTGTCCGTCACGGCATTCGAGTCGATTTTACAGCCAAAGCGCTCCAATAAATGTTTCACATCTATAATATTTTAATATTATATAACCAAGGGAAATAATTACTGCAACAGCTATGAGACATGTCAGCTTAGGACATCAAATTATAATGGATTCTAAGTTGTTAGTCGTAAAGTTCAATATTGCTTAGCATTAGCTAATTCCCAGATTTCTTTAGGTTATGGTCCTCTTTATAGAAAATTGTAAACTTATATTGTGACTTATATCATTTCTACGTTATGCGCGAGCTACATATTATTATATCGGCCTTGATTAAGAGATAACAATAGCGATGTAGATCATTTTGATTAGGAAAGCTATTTAAATAAAAAGCTAGTTAAAAATGGGAGATATTAGGAGCACCCATAACCGGCGAGCTGGTATGAAGAGAGTGATGAGTGTAGAGGAAGCAAGAGAGATCTGTAAGGATCGTAGTAAATGAAAAGCAGGTGTTATAATATGTATGTACAGTCAGCTACAGATAAACTCTGAGATAGGATTGCGTGAGATAAGGGTAATTCGGTGAGATAAGGGTAATTCGGTGAGAAAAGGGTAATTCGGTGAGATAAGGGTAATTCGGTGAGATAAAGGTAATTCGGTGAAATAAGGGTAATTCGGTGAGATAAGGGTAATTCGGTGAGATAAGGGTAATTCGGTGAGAAAAGGGTAATTCGGTGAGATAAGGGTAATACGGTGAGATAAGGGTAATTCGGTGAGATAAGGGTAATTCGGTGAGATAAGGGTAATTCGGTGAGAAAAGGGTAATTCGGTGAGATAAGGGTAATTCGGTGAGATAAGGGTAATTCGGTGAGATAAAGGTAATTCGGTGAAATAAGGGTAATTCGGTGAGATAAGGGTAATTCGGTGAGATAAGGGTAATTCGGTGAGATAAGGGTAATTCGGTGAGATAAGGGTAATTCGGTGAGATAAGGGTAATTCGGTGAGATAAGGGTAATTCGGTGAGATAAGGGTAATTCGTTGAGATAATAGGTCAGGTTTCTCTGCAGCTGACCGTATGTTTTTTTAATGGTTGGTAGATGCGAAAACTTTTATGGCTTACTGTTGCTAATATTGTTGTTACATTGTTTTTGATTGTAAACACCTAATTTTCCAAATAAATAAAACTTATCAAATTTACTTAAATGGTGGAGTTAACGTCAAATGGCGGTAAGTTCACCTTTTATACATAATTTGTAATTTTGTGCAATAAACTTTTAAATATAAAAAAAAATTACAAACAATAGTATTTTCATGTGTGGCGTATACTCCACCGACAACCTCTAAATAAGAAGAAGAAGTATTCTCATAAACCTATTGCTATCTCTCAATCTTTCGCTAATCTAACACTTACACGGCTAACACAGAACATTGACAATATAAATTGGACCTTAAAGACAAACAAATAAGGTGTCTTACCGATCGGCAGCGAGGCCGCGGAGTTGGGCATCGAGGACGCGCCGCCACCGGGCGAAGGGGGCGCCGTTAGCGCTGATAAAGCCTGACAAATCATATTTATTTATTTAATACTTGCTTTTGCCCGGGATGAAAGGTACCCTATGTCCTTCTCAGTACTTCGAACTATGTGTATGCGAAATTTCAGGAAGATTGGTTCAGTAGATAAAGCGTGAAAAGGTATCAAACAATTTGTTTGTTTGATACTTTGTTTGATACGCATACACATAGTTAAAAGTACTGATAAGGACATAGGACACCTTTTAGCCCGGGAAAAATCTGTTCCAATGGGAAATTTACGCGGGCGAAGCCGCGGGCAAAGCTAGCAATATTATAATTGCAACAAGCTAATTATTAAAAATAAAAAACACGACTGACAAGGTTTTACTCAAAAAGTACATACAAACATATAAGTTATATACATTTTCAAAATCGCCTTTTAAAGCCCTTCAATTTGATATCCCACTCGATAAGATTGATCAAATTTTAAATTTTTGGTCTGCTATTTATCGCATATATAATCCGCCATTTTGTTTTTATGATGACGTCATATAGCCTATGTCACTCGGAGGAATGCAAGGAATCTAAAAATACCTCTCCCATCAAAATCTGTTAAGCCGTTCAGGACTTATGGTGGAATAAAGAAACTTACATACATACATACATACTTACATACATACATGAACCCTGAAAACATAACACTCCTTTTTTGGTCAGTCGTGTAAAAATTTGGATGTGAGAATTTTTAAGACTTATTCACGCAAAATCTACTGTACAGATTTCGATGAAATTTAGCACACGGGTAGGAAAATACCGATAATAGCACATAGGATACTTTGTATCCCAAAAATGCAAAAATTTGGATGTGAGAATTTAGCCTCCAATACACTAGGCAACATTTGACGCGCAACATTTCATTCAATCTCGCTCCGTACAATTTACATGAGTGAGAAACAAGTGCTATTTCACTTTGTTCAGTAGGAGTAAGTGAGATAGCATAATATGTTGCGCGGCAATTATTGCCCAGTGTATTCGAGGCTTTTTTATTACTTAATCAGGCAAAATCTACTGGACAGATTTCGATGAAATTTAGCACACGGGTAGGAAAATACCGAGAATAGCACATAGGACACTTCGTATCCTCGAAATTCCCACGGAAGCGAAGACCAGGAGCGCGGCTAGTCCATACTAATATACGATTGTACGATTTTGATGAAATTTTGTATGGGTATAGTTGAAGACCTCGCGTCAAACATAGGCTACTTTTTTTTCAAAAACCAACTCCCAAGGAGCTGAACTGGTCAAAGTTTGTGTGAAAAAAAAACACATACATTTTTTGCCGCGGGCGGAGCCGCGGGCCAACAGCTAAAGTATTATAATAGACATTATGTCTAGGGCATGTAATATCGGACGGTTTTCAATTCCGATACTGATTTCCGATATTACAGTCTAATATCGAAATTCCGATGTTAATATCGGAATTATTGAAAGTGCTTATATTCTTTATTAACTACACATATTCGTCAAAGGTTTGATTGAGAACAATAAAAGAAGTAAAATTTTTGATAATTATCCTTTAATAATCATTTTACCCAAATGTTTTTATAATTAAAATGGAATAACTTTCTCCTTGAACTACTTACTACTTAACTTGAAGGTACTTACTACTGGAAAATTATTTCGCTTAAAATCAACACTAAAGTCTTATAATTATATACTTTGGCATTTGTACTCGCATATCAGTTGAAATTTCTTATACTATATTAAAACAAAAAAAAATCGCAAATAAAATCAACATACTTTATAGGAAATAAATATATGATTATTACATATGTTTTGATTAAATAACCTGAATAAATAACTTAAACTGAAGTAAAATATTTTTTTTGGAGAATTACTACACAGAATGTTGTTAACGTTTGACAATTCATGCGATTATATCGTTTTAAAGCATAATATAGTAAATAATTTAATAACGATATTATGCGATATTAAATGACTCAGTATCGGAATTGTAATATCGGAATTAATCGTAAATATGGTCCGAGATTCCGATGTTATGATATTCCGAGATTCCGATATTCATGCCCTAAGACATACCATATGAGAGGTGGACGGGTCAATGTGCTGTGACGTCAGTTCGACAGATGCGCATTTGCTATTTGATTTCTTCTTGCGCAGACCAAACTTGCGCCGGTCCTTCTTTACGTTCGGCGAGGCGCCCTCTAGCGACACCTGTTAGCAACAATATCAAATGTATCAATGTTATTTGTCATGCTTGACTTGTCACTGTCAAAATACTCTGTCAACTTCTGCTACTGCTGCTATTATTTATATTTTTGTCTATAAATTAATTTACCTCTCTAGTCGTATTTCTCATGACTGAGGATCGTGGTCATTATATGGAATGAAACACACGACTATCTTGGCAATTTTTTTAATGGAGTGGTTTGCCATTGCCTTTTTCATTTGACATACTAGCTGATAATCATCGACCAGAGTGCAGGTTTCCTCACCATGTTTTCCTTCACCGGAAGCAAGTGGTGGTCGATGAAATCTAACATAGGTACATGAGTCAGATTGGTATACAAAATGAAGCACGGGCAGGACTCGAATCTGGGACCTTTGCGGCCATAGACGGACGCCTTACCACTCTGCCACCACTGCTTCGATTAATTTATAATGATGAATTAATACATATAAATATTCAATGAATGACTACATAGCCCAATGCCAATGGTGCAATAAAGAGTTCATCTATCTATTTACATACTATACTAATCATGTACGTAAACATTTAATAAACTATGAATACGTTTTCTTTATACTATCTAACGAAACAATATAAATATTATTACAAAGCTACAACATTTTAACATTTTATAATATGGCCGTATTTATAATACCTTTAATTATAGTAACAGTTTCTTTAACTTGATTTTTGATTACAGTTTTTTATTACAAGACGTCCACTTCCACTTTACTATACATACGCATCTGAAATGTATTAATAACAGAATAAAATGTATGCTATCTACTAAAATCCAAGTCAATTTTGCATTTGCAAAAGTTCTCATGTAGAATTTGATTTCGTATCCACTAAGCAACATGCTATCTCACTCATTTCGACTGACTAAAAAGAAACAGCAAATCGTGTGTCTCACTCATGTTAACGTAGCACATGTCAATTTAGCCTAGAGGATACGAGATTTATTTATTTTCCAAATTTTAAATCGATGATTCATGATTGTTCTTTTATGCTAAATCTATTACACGTATTTCGATGTATTTTGATGTATCTACACGGATAGGTTATAATTTGGATCAACACACTTCTTTTTGTAATGAATTTGCTAAAACACGAAGCCAAATTTGTGATACAAACAAGAACAATGCAATATTAGTGTCAGGATTAGTCCATAATGTTCAACGCATACGCGTGACGCATATATAGAACCTCCAACATGACTAAAAGTGGTGTGCCGTTGTCGAAATTTTCAAGAACAAACGGCAACTTTAAAATTTTTCGGAAATATTTTCGAGAACGGAAAGTTTTCCTAAAAAACCGAGAAAATTCAAAAATTTTAGGAAATTCTCAAAGAAAAAACGGATTTGTTCGGCGGCACATCACAAGAGACAAGACAATCTGTCACGCGGTTACCCGGCAGCACTCAGCCTGGCGGGAGAACTTCCCTTTCCCGACTACAAATTGATTTATCTGTAAACTAACTTTCTTCGATGGCTCGACGACCCAAAGAGGATCTTGGCCTCCGATACCAGTTTCCACTCTTTTCTCTTCTTGCCACTAATTTATCTGTAAGACTAACAGTTATTTAAATATTTACACAAACTCACGTCAGTATCATGATGCACCTGTTGCTGCAGCTCTAACGCGTCGAGCAGTCGCTGCAACTGTTGCACCGACAGTTGCGCTTGGCCGAGTTCGCGCGACGCATTCTCTAGGGGACCTCCTGATTCTGCAATTGCATTTCGTTTTTTTAGGGACATATGCAGTAGAGTAGCATTATATGAAAAGGGGTCTTATTTTGTATGTTTGTTTGTAATAATTTTACTGTACTAAGGATACACATTTTAAAAGTAACAAAAATTAAAAAGGTTAAAATACAATGGCGGATTTATCCCATGGAGGGATCTCTTGAGCGACAGACTGAGGGTATATTTATATTAATACAAAGGATTGTGGATTGTTTCAAAATATTCATATAAAATGTGGTGGGATTCCTAAAAAAATCGCGTGCTTAGGTGCGTATCAATTGTTGCCTAGTGTATAGTTCCCGACACGTAAAAAGGCCGCTGGCGGTTAAGCTGTGGAGTAGGCGATATATCGGTCCATGCGGTGAGCTGGGGGTCGGGCGGGTCTCGCCCGGCGCGCGCGATTGGTTCGTCAGTCGTACCCATGCGCAAGTTTCACCCCCTCCTCTGTCTTCCAGCGGACTTTTTACATGATGGGAACTGTATTAAGAGGCTTTAACCTTAGTAATGCAATGCACCGTACTGTCAGAAATTAGAGCACACGCTTATTGTGTGCTCTTTTTTCTCGGGCTGTTTTCAGAGCTGTCACATTTAATCTAAACTCCGTTTTTTCTTACTTGTCCTATTATGTAAACAATCTTCACAGTACTTTTTGTTGACTTTTGTTGAAAATAAATCAAATATTAGTTCAAACCTAAACATTCTAAAGTAAAACATTTAAATTAAAATAGACTTTTTAGGAAATTACTTTCGTGGTTAGAAAGTAATTTCCTAAAAAGTCTATTTTAATTTATATTGTTGTAAATCATAAAAAAGACATAAGGGCATTTCTCTGTAAGCTCGTCAGGCCCCATACAAATGCTGTCCTGGACTTTTTTCAAAATATTTGCCAAAAAAACGTGTTCTGTTTCGAAGAAAATTAAATACTATATTAGATAGATAAGGAGGCCCACTGAATTTATACGTATTTACCGAGTTATTAACGATTTTCCAAAAAATCACGACAGGGGACTGTTTGAGGCATCAGGGGACTGTTTTGAACGGGGCTGTTAGGAGAGACAGAGGACTATAGTACTTAGAAAGAAGTCATTTTACATTAATAAATCATTTATTATTCGTATGGCATATTTGCGTATCAATAATCAACAGTGTTTTTTAGAAAAAATCTACAGAAAACTTTAGCTTAGCTACAGGTCTATCCAACCAAGCCATTGAGATTAGATTTATTGCTGGGTCTTGACAATGACTCCATTTCATTAGGTATCCAGTTCCTGTACTTTTGAACAATACTACCAGTCAATGTTTTTTTAAGATTTGTCTCTTTAGCACATTTCAATGTGGAATAATTTCCTTTCAACTGCTTACTAATCATCATCATCATCATCTGGAGTCGAAATGGCAAAATTTGTTTTTTTTTTAAACCAATAATGCTTACTAATGATGTCGCCAAACAACGCTTTCTTGCCTACTTCTATTCTTCGATCAGGCTCGTTAACAATTTCAACATCTTTGTCTTAGGTGTACTTATCTTCAACATTCTTTTTGTTTTTACTTTCAAATCTCGTTTTTGTGCGATCTGTAAATTTCTTTTCCTGTTAAACTTCTTTCTTCGCTTTGTGGCTTCTTGTTTTCTTTGCTGTAGACTAGCACGGGAATTTCTGGGCTTAGAGCTGGAGATATTTGAACTGAAGGCGGAGTATCTACTTCTGGAATTTTTATCGGTGTATTATCTTGTACAAAAGTATTTGTGACGCTTTTCAGTCTAAGTCATTTGGCTCGGTATATGGTACAGTGTTCTTTCCACTTCTTCAAGGCAGTTCTGTGCTTTCGAGGTGTCATATTTTTTTACAAGCCTCTGCAAAACTTGCTTCTTCTTTTGGTAGTTCAACTTCTCCTTTTATATCATTTCTTCTCTTTTGAGGGTCGTTTTCCTTCTTTTTTATCATAGTCGCTCTGCTTCTCTCCTTTTCTATGGTAATTCCTCTCAGAATAACTTTCTCTTTTTAGAAGCCATATAATGTGTGTTCGATCGATCAGCCTGTGTACAATAATTTATAATTTAAGCTTATAATGGAAAATTATGCAAAGCATTATTGCTTTGAAGATTCTTATATTAATAAAACAGACTACCATATAAATTGACACAAACAATATACGAAAATAATAACCAATACACAAAATACACAGTCCCCTGTGTTTAGAACAGTCCCCTGCTGCATTTTCCGGCAGAGGACTGTTGCCAGGGGACTGTGTATTTCGGCTAAATTCCACAATGTTTACAAAACTGATGTAAAATAGTTTTTTAAGACCATACCAATCAATTTTGACATTACTAATAAACCAATAAATGATATAGAGGGATAATTAAAGTAATTAACATAAATATTATAACTTACCAGAGGACTGTATGGGGTAGCGGTTCAAACGTGTGTTCACCTCACAAATGACGCTCTGACACTTAAGCAAAAGGTGTCTCGCCGCCGCATTCGGCAAGTTTGCCAACTTTACAACAATTGCGTTTCGTTACACTTAAAAAAACGTTTGTAAACATTACAGTTATTTTTTATTATGGCTTTAAACTTTTGACAGGGGACTGTATATAAATTCTGGGGACAAAGTTTACAGGACTTTACTAGATAAATAACATACGTAATGAGACCTTGTTTTACGAAAATATTTAATTTAATTATTTTTCTTTGTGATATTAACTGCTAAATATATGTAGTTTTAATAACTTCTTCGTAAATATTATTTATAGGTAGAAATACAGTGATGGGGACAGCCAGGGGACTGTGTTTTTAGAGCTTCTATCACGCCTAGAAAAATACTTAAAATAGTTATGGTTCTAAAAACAATCGGCCTGTAAAGATTCAGGGTTAAAGTTTCATTACGAGTAAACTTTTTTTTAATTATTAAATTACTTTTTGAAAAAATTGGTCGGGACAGCCGATTACGAGCTTACAGAGAATCGCCCATAAATAAATACGGACAAATCACACAGATTGAGTTAGCCCCAAAGTAAGTTTGAACTTGTGTTATGGGATACTAACTCAACGATACTATATTTTATAACAAACTAGCTTTCGCCCGCGGCTTCGCTCGCGTGAATTTCCTACGGGAACAGTGCATTTTCCCGGGATGAAAGGTATGTCCTTCTCCGTACTTCCAGCTATGTGTATGCGAAATTTTAGGAAGATTGGTTCAGTAGATAAAGCGTGAAGAGGTTACAAACAAACTCACTTTCGCATTTATAATATTAGTTAGGATACATATTTTTTATTTTCACCAAACTAATAAAATACAATAAGGAGAAAAGCCCTGATAAACATCCAAGACCAGATAAGATTCTTGGTTGACTGGTAGAAAAAGCCTCTGGCTTTAAGTCCGCCATTTACATGTTTTTTGTAAAGAAGTTAAATAAATAAAAAAAAAAAAATAATAAATAAGATGATGGTAAGATTGTTTACATAATAGGACAATTAGGAAAAAAACGGAGTTTATGTATCATTAATCGGAGGTCCACAAAGCAAGAAGCACATATACTATACCTATAATCCAGCCGGCGAGCCTGCCCCCGGGCGTGCCGGTGACGAATCCGGCCTGTGGCCCGCGCAGCGGCGCAGACGTCGGACTAACTAGGCCTACCAAACAGACAAACTAACTAACTACCACACTACGTATGGACTCTGCGAAACAGCGACTAATCTATACTATGTCCATGTATCCATTTGGGAACATTGACAACAGACGTTGATTGAACATTGACATATAGGGAGGGCACTCCATAGAACGGGCTACCTACCTATAGTTGCCATCACGTAAAAAGGCGATGGCGGTTAAGCTGCGCAGTAGGCGATATATCGGACTATGCGGTGAGCGGGGGTCTGGCGGGTCTCATCCGGCGCGCGCGATTGGTTCGTCAGTCATACCCATGCGCAAGTTTCACCCCCTCCTCACCCTACCATCGCCCTTTTTACGTGATGGGAACCTACTACTACAAATGAAACTGTACATCTTTGAACACGTCAGTAACACGTCAATGTATGCGTTTTCATAGTCATAGCGTCCTAATCCGCAAAAGAAAGGGGGAGAAGTGCGGGAGGTGCCATATTGCGGGAGGGGCAGGGAGCTTCCTTTCTGTACGTATTAAAAATGACGCACTGTATAAAATAAAATCCTACAAATATTATAAATGCGAAAGTTTGGATGTGATTTTGTGAGGATCTCCTGGAAAATCTACTGGATGGATTTCGATGAAATTTGGTACACGGGTCGATAAATACACATAGCACATAGGGTACTTTTTATCCCGAAATTCCCCCGGGAGCGAAGCCCCGGGGCGCGGCTAGTAAATAAATAAACATATTCGCTCTTCTGGCTGACAGTTTGCAAGCGAGGAAAAAGATATGCTATTTAATTTTAGTCGGTAGAACTGAGTGGGATAGCGTTATGCGCGTCAATGTTGCCTAGTGGATACACGGCATTATTTATTACAAAAAAACTAACTAGATACAGCGAGGGGGGTACTAGATACTATTTCTTTATTTACGAGTACAACAAAAACATACCAATTCGATTCTATCAGAGCCATAAATGACGTAAAGCTCTTCAAATGGCAATTTGCTGTACAGTGGAGTTAAAACGGTATAGTTGCCCTGCACACTTTACATTGCATTGTTTAAATCTGAGTTATACATTGACACGAAACAAAATTAAGCAAATCCACCAAATGGCCACGTGAAGAGTCAGTATAATACGTCAAGGAATTAATAGGAACGAAAAGAATAGATAAAATTGAGAAAACGAATATAGTTTTACTAACTACTACTAGTAATAGGATGTATAAATGGACGATTAGTTAATTCTGGTCAATTCTTCTCGCGGCGTATTTTATTTTTTGCGTTGTAAAAAAATCTTAATTCCTCCTAAGTAGTTATCATTAAAAAGATTTCGAAGAGTCCATAACGCAATTGAAGAAACATAACAGAGCACACGATAAAAAAAAACACAGTTTCTTGAAAAACAAATACAAAAGTAGTGTCAATTTTTAAGTTTGAACATTCGATTCGAATGGGTGTCCTTTGCGGTCTTATTTTGCTGTTTATCATATAAAATTCTTCTGTTACTGAGTGACTGACAGACAACACACAGCCAAAACTACTGGGCATAGGAAGCTCATATTTGACATATTGGTACATTGAGGAGTGTAGTAGAGCACTACGAGAGGATTTCACGAAATTTTCACGGGAACAAAGTCATGGGCTCATGCTAGTCGATGATATATTTGCTGGTATATGAAATGGAGAAGGTATGTAGGAAAATCACTCCAACTACATTGCCAAGCAGTAACACACATCTTGGCAATGTAGTTGGATCGTAATGCTACCGACAAGAGCATAAACTCTTGAATTAATGTTTGAATGATGTTTTTATGGTTACCTATCACAAACTAGAATTCTTTAGTTACGAATTTGAAAATACCAAAAACGTTTCGTATTTTTTTTATTTTCAATATTTTCATTTGACCGAAATCTCTTATTCGATCTGGTTAAAATTCCGATTTTCGATTGTTATGTTTTTGAAAGGTATATGCTTTGTATTGCAACCTAACGTTAAACCGATGATACTATTTCTATATGTTTCATAAAGAAAATAATTATTTAACCTAAAAATTATTTTCCCTATTATTAAAATACAACATGACAAATAATCTAAATCATAATTTTGAAATCCAAAATGTTTATATATACAGAGTATATACTTTGTAGTTATGTTCTATTTGTGTGTTTGTCATGTTGTGCGGCTTGGGGTGGCCCAAGGGCCACCCCGCCGCAACCTGAACCTACCTATAGCGCTCTGTCACAAGGTTTTTGTTTTAATAAGTAGGTTTAAACACATTTGTGTTTGTGTGTATTCATGTTGTGCGGCTTGGGGTGGCCCAAGTACCACCCCGCCGCAACCTGGACCTACCTATAGCGCTCTGTCACAAGGTTTTTGTTTTAATAAGTAGGTTTAAACACATTTGTGTTTGTGTGTATTCATGTTGTGCGGCTTGGGGTGGCCCAAGGACCACAACCCGGCCGCAACCTGAACCTACCTATAGCGCTCTGTCACAAGGTTTTTGTTTTAATAAGTAGGTTTAAACACATTTGTGTTTGTGTGTATTCATGTTGTGCGGCTTGGGGTGGCCCAAGTACCACCCCGCCGCAACCTGAACCTACCTATAGCGCTCTGTCACAAGGTTTTTGTTTTAATAAGTAGGTTTAAACACATTTGTGTTTGTGTGTATTCATGTTGTGCGGCTTGGGGTGGCCCAAGGACCACAACCCGGCCGCAACCTGAACCTACCTATAGCGCTCTGTCACAAGGTTTTTGTTTTAATAAGTAGGTTTAAACACATTTGTGTTTGTGTGTATTCATGTTGTGCGGCTTGCGTGCGCCGCAACCTGAACCTACCTATAGCGCTCTGTCACAAGATTCAAATGTGATATAGAATTATCCAAAAACGTAATGTTTAAATACATAGTGTTGTTGTGTTTTCTTCTAAAGTAAATCATTTAGCCTGGTAAAATAAATGGAGCAAAAACATTTTTTGTTGTGTTGCTTAGATAATAAACATCATTGTCTGTCTAAACATCTCAAACACATATTGTTGTTTATCATTATTATTAAAATGTCTGATAATTTAGCAAAAGTGTATAAATCGAATAGAGGTGGATTAAAATTACATTATGAAGGATTCAGTTATTATAAAAACAAAGTGAACAATACTAAATTTTACTGGTGCTGTGATTCACGAAAACACGATATTTATAAATGTTGTGCAACATTAGTTACAGAAGTAAATAGTGCAAATGATATGATACATAATGATACATTTGGAAGAAGTTATTTCTATCATTAATACTTCAAGAAAATAAAATTCTTGTTACCAAATAAATTTTCAAATAAAAATTACATATTTTGATTTTCGGTCGATAGTTTTTATAGAAGACGAAAAATATATTTATTGAATTTATATAAGCAGAAAATATGGTAAAGAACCCATTTGGCATTTAAAACTTCGTTGTACCGTTTTCGAACAAATAAAAGACGAAGAAAAACAAATCTAGTTTGTGATAGGTTACCGTTTTTATTGAGTAGGAAGTGAGTAAACTTTCGCTCACAAAAAGAGCCCGGCAATTTTTTATTTATTCTTTCAAATAAAAAAAATCCCACCCTGGATTTTTATTTTATTTGAAAAAAAATAAAATAATGTCTACTAAGCAAACGACAAACAAAACCAAATCGCGTTTAAATATTCCTCCAGATGTTAGCAACTATACGGGTAAGGGTAGACATCTGTCGGATGGTACAACGCTGTCAATGTCAATGTGTCAAAATCTAATGGCAGTACTGTACCATTGACATGACCTGACTCGCCAGTAGCGCCATTAGTGAGCGTAAATACGATAACTTCATTCCACGTGGTATATTTGCACAATGTTTAGGAATAAAGGTTTTTTGGGATCTTTCGGATCGAATGTTAAAACTTGACACATTAAAAACTCATGCTCTCTATACAAGAGGTATCACAAAATGGTTGTGAAAAGCGCTTTATATTTATACTACTTCCTAGAAAAAAGAATGAATGATCTACGGAAGAAATTGATACCTATTACTATATACTACTAATACTAATATTGGATCAAATATTTACTATCTTCATAGTCCTAAACCGTCTAAATAATACTAATACAATGGGGGCTATCGCGTTTCACTATTCCATCAGTCAGCACATACGAGTGAGGTCCAGACATCTATCAGATGGCACAATGCTGTCAATGTCAATGTGTCAAATTCAAATGACAGCTATGTACCATTGACAGGACCCATTCGCCAGTAGCTCAACTAGTGGGCGTTAAAACGATAACTCTCATTAAATCAACATGATACTATAAAATCTCAACTCGATGCTAACCAGAGGTCAGAGACGGTTCACTTCTTGATTTATACAATAACTTAATTTCATTCCTCCTACGATTAATTTCAGAACAATCACTGACACAATCGAACTCCATTTCGTCAAGATTGTAGCTCATTTGATAGACGTGGTCGTCCATCATGATTGTCTTGAATTTCTTTTCTGTCTGCGAGGGCGTGAACCCTTTAACGTGAGATGACAAAAAGCAGGAGACGAAATCACGTTTGATTCCCTGCAACAATTCCTTTTTACGTTTCACCGGCGCAGAAATTTCTAGATCCGTCATCAAATCCCCTAACTTTTTCTGGCGTGGTTCCGTCGCGTTGTTCAAAATACATTTGATCATTGTTGTTACGGCGCAGTCTTTTGTTGGTAACTTTTTGTGCCAATTCTGACCAGAAGTAGCATGGTCAGTAAGATCTATGTTTTCTCTACTCCATGCAGTATTACGGTTAGTTTGCGAAGCACTACTGCCATCTCTTAATATAATAGATCGTCTTGAAGACCCTAACTTATTGAGTTCAATTATAAATGCTTCAGTTACCATTTCTGCATTACGAGTATTTTTTTTGGGGCTAATTGCTCCATTATTGTTTATCAAATTTTCACTAATACTTGTACTGGTTGATGCTACACCATTAATTGTGTTGCTGGTGTTAGTAGCAGCATTTAGATTATCCGTCTTGATATTGCTAGTATTCGTTTGTGCTGTAAGTCTTTTAACCGAGTAACTAGTATTTGTTGCCACTTCACGTCTCATATTGTTCATATCTTTCGAAGAGGAACAGGGTTCTGTTTGGATATCACCATTATCGTTTTTATATATTTTCCCTAATAAGCTGAGACCTTGAATATTTACGCAATTCTTAACAATCTTTTCATGTTTCTTTTTTAGCTTTAGATAAAGACTATTAATATCTTTATAAAGTGCCGGTATATCTTTAGACAGGAACGTTAAATTCTCCAACAATAAAAGTATAAACTTTTCGTCAATAATTTTAGGCGCAGGATTTTCTACAACCGGATAATCATCTGGGCTTTTGGTTTTTTGTTTAATGGACGCATTTGTAAGTGAATTGAGAATAAGTCCATGGCATTCTTTTAATCTCACTTTTTTCTTTACTTGAGTTTGGTTTGAAGGTATTTTTTTCTTTTGGAATGACATGATGTAACAGGACTGGGGGTCATCGTTTTTCTTTTCTTCGTTTTTATAATGTTGGTAGAACTTGCTACTTTTGAATGACAAATCTAGAGAATGCTCGCTCTCATGAACTATACTACAATAAGCCTTGGATCCTATATCACAGCTACTCAAATAAGGTTTTAAATTATTTTTACAATTGAAATCTAAAATATCACGTTTGCATTTTTGCTTTCTGGTATCAAATATTCTACTGGACGAACTACTACCTACTTTCATCCACGATTTGGAATTGGTTCGTGTACTTTGGAGTGCCTCATCAGAAAATTTCAAATTCAAGTGTGCTCTTTGTGCTTTTCCATGATTTTGCGGCTTTTCTTTTAATTTAATCGTTATAGACATAATGCCTTTTGATTCTGGATCACTGAACATTGATATATGTTCGAGATTATATTTAGACAAATCTATGATAACAGAATTACTTTCGAAATCTTCACGCACTAAATTCTTGCCTGGATACTCTTTCACAGGTCTACCTAATTCATCTTTTGATTTGCTTTTTGCTTTGGTTTTAGAATCATTGTTCTTTTGGCCGCGATCTACATTAATCTTAGAGAATATTGTTGTAACTTTATCGAGTATATCTTTTAGATACTGTTGACCTGGATCTATAACTCGGCTTTTATCTTTGACTATATCGGCTTTATTAGTTTCATTGTCAGTAAATATGCATTTTGATAGTTTCTTTTGCACAGCCTCTGTTTGAACATTGCATTCTAAATCAGCGGGTTTTGCAATAGTATCACCAGAAAGAGAGGTACTGTTTTCGGTTGCACTTCTACTTCTGTCATCAAGAACTCCAAGATATGCATTTAAGAATTCTTTGGCAACGCCAGGTGGCATTTCGGTGTCACTGATAAGATGATTAATAGTTTCTTGTATTTTGGGTATTTCAGCAGATGAACTAGACTCATTCACGTCATCACTAGCATTAACGATGGATTTTTCTGATAAAGTTCCGATGTTGTCCATTAGGGTTTTAGTAATTCTTACATCTTTTTCTTTGCTTTCAACACTTCGTATGTTTTCACATAAGTAAACTGTATTCTTTAAAAGCCTTTCCAATTCTTGTATTCTGCGTTCTTTTTCAAAACTTTCTGTGTCTCTCCTCGGACTGTGGCAAGGTGGTTTGACTTTTTCTCTTTTAACTTTAGGAGGTTTGCCAACTAGTTTACTAGTATCAGTACCTTTTCTATTAAAAGGCTGTCTAAATCCATATGCAAGATGATATTGTGTTCCCCTTGATGTAAGATTTATACGAATACTAGATACTTGTTTATCGGCAAAATTACTATTTGAGTGAGGACGACTAGGACCACTAGACTTAGTTCCTTGGGTAACATTTTGAAAGACCCCTTTTGTGTTATTCTTTAACCAAAATTCCAGTAAACATCTAAACAAACTCTTAATTGGATTTATATCAGTATTATGTAGTTTAACTTCATACAACTCTTCTACGATTTTATTAACATATATTTTCATATATTCGCGACTTCCTGAAGATTGTGGATTATGACTTTCGAATAAGGATAATAATATTTTTTCTACAATATCGCTATATTCGGAAATACTCATTGTGTCCTGAATAGATGTATGCTTAAATTCTTTATTTTCCATCAGAACGTGAATGGTACTATCTGGTTTTTCGTAACTCATGTCATTTAGTTCGTGTACTGTCGATGGCTTATCATTTTTCGATAAATGGTCATCAGTTTTCTCAGCTGGATTTGAAACTTTAATTGTTGACAATTTTCCTAACAACATACATTTACTCAAGGGTCTTTGAAGTCTGGGTTCGTCTAAAATATTTCTGTATTTTACCAAATTAGTAGATTTTCTGCTTCTTCTCATATGTTCGAATTCTCTATGGCATTTCCTTCGAGCAAAGAAAAAGTATGCTGATGTAGGTTCTATTTTATTTTTACGAAATATAGACGCATCTGTTTCGAATGTATTTTCTTTGATTTGACGCAATATATCCATATTTGTTCGACTTCGCTTACGAAGTTTTGTCGCAACGTAAATTGATTCAAATTTTGGGATATTCGTTGTATCATTATCGTTACTTTTACCGGTTGTTGTATCTTCTCCTGTAGAATGAAATTCATTACAATCTGATTCATTTTGATCAAAGCTATAAGTGATTTTGCTTTGTAAAGCTATATTTGAATTTTTATCTGCTTCATTCATATTATTAATTGGGTACATATTTTGCATGTTGCTAGCAGTAGTATTGTAATTTGCTATATTTGCATAAACTGGTATAATTTTACGTTTGGCCTTATCTGTTAGATACTTTGCATCATCAATTGTCTCAGTTAAATTTATATCCTTTAATTTGTAATCACATGTGTTTTTGTTAACAGAACTTTTCGGTTGTACAGTACATATTGGTAATTCTGAAGGGATAACGGAGGATGATCTTAGTAACATAAAATCTTCTGACGATGTGGATTCTTCAGATGTCTCGCTCATACAAGAAGAACCTTTGAGAAATACGCCAAAGTCAGAAAATAGATTTAATTCAATAGCTTGCAGAAAATATACTTTAAGTAGTAGTAGTTAGTAACTTTTTTGCATGCAATATTATTTTATGATAGTCAAAGAAAAATTAAATAGCTAAATGTCGTTCTAATCTCTACTGCTCAGTGAATGGAAGGGAACAAGCACTCATTTAAACATGTAATGTAAAAGGAAACTTTAGTTGCCACGAGCAAAATAGGGTGTTTAGCCAATAGGAGCCCGGTAATATTTGGGCCTACCTTCCTAGATGCCTATGATGGGTTACACCATTTTGAATTATTAAAAAAATGTAACTTACGTGACGAAGTGTCCGTCGGTTGCAGATCTTCTAATGGAGCGTGTATTTTGGGGACAGATTCTCTCGCCCCGAATGTAAGAAGATGCTGGCGGTACAAGCTGAAAATAAAGTCAAAGATGGAATATCTTTTTGATCAACGATGCTTAGCACGATTATTAGCTCTTTCAGACGAGGATTTAAATACGGCTTACAAAAAAACGTCAAAACGTTATAACAAAAGACAGATGCGCACTCAGAACATTCAGCCATGTGCGAAAAAAGGCTTCATCAGGGCTCAAATTAGGCTTCGCCCTAAGATGGTATATGAACTCGCAGGCATCAATATCGCTTTGGCAGAGATGACCAACAGGCCGACGTCGACGAAACCAAATAAGATGCTATAGAGAGGAAGGCATTGCCAGAGTACCAGGCGATCATAAATGCAAAAGAACTCACCGATGCGCCTTCAGGATATTCAGCCACGTGCGAAGCAAGTCAAGCGTCTTCGCTCGGCTCTAAGGTGGTAAACGAACTCGTCAGCGTCGATGTCGATCCGTCGCCACCTCGCTTTCGCGGAGATGACCGACAGGCCGACGTCGACGGACCCAATAATATGAGGCTATAGAGGAAGGGATTGGCAGAGTACCAGGCGATTATAAATGCAAAAGAACTCACCGATGCGCCTTCAGGATATTCAGCCACGTGCGAAACAAGTCAGGCGTCTTGGCTCTAAGATGGTAAATGAACTCGTCAGCGTCGATGTCGATCCGTCGTCGCCTGGCCTTGGCCGAGATGACCAACAGGCTGAAGTCGACGCAACCAAATATGAGGCTATAGAGGAAGGGATTGGCAGAGTACCAGGCGATTATAAATGCAAAAGAACTCACCGATGCGCCTTCAGGATATTCAGCCACGTGCGAAACAAGTCAGGGGACTTGGCTCTAAGGTGGTAAATGAACTCGTCAGCGTCGATGTCAATCCGTCGCCGCCGCGTCTTGGCAGAGATGACCAACAGGCCGACGTCGACGGACCCAATAATATGAGGCTATCGAGGAAGGGATTGGCAGAGTACCAGGCGATTGTAAATGCAAAAGAACTCACCGATGCGCCTTCAGGATATTCAGCCACGTGCGAAACAAGTCAGGCGTCTTGGCTCTAAGATGGTAAATGAATTCGTCAGCGTCGATGTCGATTCGTCGCCGCCTGGCCTTGGCGGAGATGACCGATAGGCCGACGTCCACAGAGCCGTGCAGGCGGCCGCGAGCCACGTCTGTCGGAGAACGGGCGTACACTAGTATGCCGCCGTCCACCACGAAGTATCGCTAGGGAATGAAAAAAATAGCTGGAATATTTCGGTGATATGCATTCTTCTAAGGGTTTCGTCATTTCTGATACAATTACAGAGAACAGCCCTCTACCAAAATTTCTAGAAGTACTCAGAATTTTCTGCGAAAAAGTCTTTGGATGCAGGTGACATCCAACCAGTTTCTGTCGGTTATTGTAAGAGGCTGCTACCCATATATGAACTTATTGTGGCCGAGATATCGTCACCTATACATGTGTTACTTACCTTGTGCCATCCCTTTAGCGGCCACTTGCGTTTCTTATGCAGGTAGCCGTTGAAGACGTCCGGCCGCTTCTCGAAACGCTGGCCATCTTTTAGACCCTCGAGCACTTCCCACTCACTGCCGCGGCGCCGACTGCAAATTAAAACAAAAATAAATACTTATAAAAATAATTTTAGACACCAAGGAGTACTTTTTTCTCCGCTGTCCGCGGACAACGACGCGGTCTCCCCGGGGCAGTCCGAGTCGGACGGGGCCCTGCGCAGGACAGTCACACTCGAGCTATGTCTCACTGACCTCCGGGACTTGGCGGTCCGCGCGGGCGGCGGGACCGGGCGCACGGCGCGGTCCCCGCTGTCCGCGGACAACGACGCGGTCTCCCCGGAGCAGTCCGAGTCGGACGGGGCCCTGCGCAGGACAGTCACACTCGAGCTATGTCTCACTGACCTCCGGGACTTGGCGGTCCGCGCGGGCGGCGGGACCGGGCGCACGGCGCGGTCCCCGCTGTCCGCGGACAACGACGCGGTCTCCCCGGAGCAGTCCGAGTCGGACGGGGCCCTGCGCAGGACAGTCACACTCGAGCTATGTCTCACTGACCTCCGGGACTTGGCGGTCCGCGCGGGCGGCGGGACCGGGCGCACGGCGCGGTCCCCGCTGTCCGCGGACAACGACGCGGTCTCCCCGGAGCAGTCCGAGTCGGACGGGGCCCTGCGCAGGACAGTCACACTCGAGCTATGTCTCACTGACCTCCGGGACTTGGCGGTCCGCGCGGGCGGCGGGACCGGGCGCACGGCGCGGTCCCCGCTGTCCGCGGACAACGACGCGGTCTCCCCGGAGCAGTCCGAGTCGGACGGGGCCCTGCGCAGGACCGCCGCGCGCCCCGCCGCACCGCGCCGTCTTTCCCCTGAAAATAAATAGAAATTTAAGGCTTGAAATTGCGTGCCATACAAATGTGGTCCGTCGCGTGCCGTTTTTATGGTACCGCAAGGGCGTAGTTTCAAGCCTACAACTATACATAAATAAGTTAATAAAAATTTTTTCCACAAAAAATGAACCGACTTCCATTGTAAAACTTAAAATCAAGAAATAACTTAATAGGTAGATTAATCAAAAAGAAAAATGTATTGGCATGCTACCTACTGATTGAGGTGAAGTCGGCGCCAAGTGCAGGAGTAAGGGTATTAGGCATTTTAATCATACATGATTCTAATGTAAATTTAGATTATTTAATTTTTAATTTGGCACCGACTTCACCTCAATAAGTAGGTAGCATGCCAATACGTTTTTCTTTTTCAATAATCTACCTATTAAGTTATTTCATGATTTTAAGTTTTACAATGGAAGTCGGTTCATTTTTTGTGGAAAAAAATCATTCTTGGGACATTTAAAAATGTAAAAAAAAAATCATTTAGAATAAGCTTTTTATGTATGTGTAAACAAATCATTTCCAAAGAAGAACATGGGTGCAATGCATTATCATCGAAAAAATAAATTCCCTTTAAAATGCAACTATGTAGAAACAGCTAATAAAAATAAATCAAATAATGTTGATAGAGAAGGTTGCAAAATACATAGACTCGTATACTCTGACGACATGTTGGTGCCCGCCCATCGGACCCACGTAACAAGCAAAGAATAGCATTGTGACCACAGAACATATAAAAGAGGTCTCTTTTATATGTTCTGTGATTGTGACGCAAACTATTGAAATAAGAACAATCGCTTCTGTTGTTACGCTAATACATTTTAAAGTCTAATATAAAACACGTGTATATGTTTTAGTTTTCCTGCATTATTGTGTTGGCATGGCACGATGCCAGTCGCGCATATCATGCCAATGCTAAAGAATTACTTTCTGGGTCATACGAGACAATTAAATGGTAGTAAATATTCAATTTGCTTCATTTCCTTAGTTTAGGTTTCTAAAACTATTGGGAACTCAACTTTCTTCCCTTTGAGTAAGTTAGAGATAAAACTGGTGACAATTTTTTCTCAAGTGGCCTGCATGCCTCTGTTCCTTAATCCTCTCTTAGTACTCCCCTATACTCCGTAGGGGAGTACTAATAGAGGATTTTCCGAAATTTCCACGGGAACAAAGTCTCTACATACATATATCGCTAGAGTGGCTCGTAGTTGAACAAGGGAATGGATCGCTAATAAGAATATGGCTCTGTTTCCGTCGTCGCCACGCATCGCATGAAGCGGTGGTGGCCAAGTGGTAATGTCACCCGCCTGAGATCGGGTAGGACCCGGGTTCAAATCCTACCTGTGTCACATGAGTTTTTAGACCAATCTGACTAATGTATGCTAGTTTTCTCATAGACCACCACCTGCTTCCGTTGAAGGAAAACATCGTGAGGAAACCTGTACATAGTGTACATTGGCTGACTGTTTAGTTAACTAGCGTGTATGTATACGGCTACTGCCACTAGATGGCGGTAGTCGTAAAAGTCACATCAGATCAACGAACTCATATACCATAGAACTCTAACAACGCCAAAAAAATGGTTCCACGAAATAGGAACCTAGGTGGGCGGGGCGTAAAATAGAAACCTCACTTCGCCTCAGTTCGCCGTGGCGCAGCGAGTTCAACGGTTGTACTTGTACCTAACGCATAAGTGTCAATTGTACGTATCATCAAGTAATTTCGCAAGTTTAATTAGCAAAAATAGGCCATCGTGTGTCGTAAAGTGGTGTAGAAATCACACAGATATGAAGAACAGCGAAATTACCTTTCTTTCCTTTGCCGAGACTACGTAGTACTTATATTAATTCTGTGCCGAGACCACAGGGCGGGCGCTTCATAGAAACGGCGCGTTAAATATGCCTACTACAAATAAAACTGTATATCCGTGAACACGTCAGTAACACGTCAATGTGTGCGTTTCATAGTCGAACGTCCCACAGTTAAGAACGGGGGAGAAGTGCGGAAGGAGCGGGGGGGTGCCATATTGCGGGAGGGGCAGGGAGTTTCCTTTCTGTACGTAGTACTAATATTAATTCTGTGCCGAGACTTCAAACGCCAAGCGGCCGGGCCGTTTGTTTGAGCGGTAGCCGGCTGCCGCGGTGTGTTGCCCCGCCCCGTGACCTTGACGCGCCCAATCGTGTACTAGCTTTTTCTATGAGAATGTGTGAGTGTCTTGTTGTATTTAAGTACATTTGTTTGCGTAAATGGAACCAAGATTAGAGCGTTCGTTGTATGAGAGTTACACTTCCAATCAGATGCCTTTAGGCGACTTGAATAAAATCTAACACCACTATTAGTAATAACACACTTGAAAAGAAAGAAAGATCGCATCGCATGCGGTCCGGTGTTGCCTGGCTTCGGTCGCAACGGACGTCAACTTCAACTTTATACAACTAAGATAAGTTATTGTGTTGCATTCGTCAATCATTCACAGCCGTCATTGTTGGATAAGAGGCGTGATATTATGTATTGTTGGATTAATAGACTAGTTCAAAAGGTTTTAGAACTGTGAAAACACAACGAGCCTAGCGGGGGCCACTATTTATAAAGATATGATGATGTCGATGGCATTTCTGGTTATGGTATGTAACTAGAATTAAACTTTAGTTAAATAAATTCTCTTTTTAGCAGTCATCAGGAAAGAGCGAGGAACTCTGGCACAGGCTTTTTGCTTAAAAGAGTTCCCCGGCCTCCTATAACTAAATAACAATGCACGTTTTTTGGAGCAAATAAAGAATTTTATTTTTATTATTATTTTATTTACTATTTATCGTATGCTATTACTTTGGTTTACTGGTGTGATTTTTTTACTGATACAATTCTAAACTATCATAACTGTGTATAGATTCTTCAAAGAGGCATCAAATAAAAGCGAAAGAGCCAACTTTTATCACCCTAATATTATAAAGAGGAATTTTACTTGAAAGTATGTGAGTTTGTTTGTATGGGTAATCAATCTTCACTCATAACTACTGAACCAATTCAAAAAAATCTTTCACCAATAGAAAGCTACATTTTGACTAAGGGTGAGGCCAAACGAGGCTACAATTTATGTATGTACAGTGGCCCACATGGAAAAGTATACCACTTTTTATAGTGGATCGTATATCAGGTGGTATACTTTTCTAAGTGACCAACTGTACCTCCCGAGCGAAGCCGGGGCGGAGGGCTAGCTAGGCTATATACACGTAGCAACAACTCTTTCATAGTTAATACTGCAAATAATTGCCAATGATTATGTGTTGGTAGTGTATTACAGCAATACATTATCGTCACGAACATTGGACATGTAATTTATTCTAAGTACCTAATATGCTACTATATTATAGCCTGTAGTAGCCACAGATAATTGTAAACAAGTAAAATAACTTTTTTGTTTGATTATTCATTGACTTACTGAATTCCATAGTTATTTACTTCTCCATCACATTGGTTCACTTCTTTCTTCGCCATCCCTAAATTTTTTATTTATGGCTACTACAGGGAGTAGAATACAGATAGTGAAGACCCAGGCAATACCATTTCGACGCACAATATGAGATTTTTGCTTTTGATCAGAAACGCAAAAGACCCAATTCGTAAATGACCAGGGGGCTGATTCTACTAAATACAAACGTAGATGTCGTGTTTTAATTGTGTCTCAAGAGCCAAAGAAATTGAACTAAAGTGACAAGATCTCTGTAAGACTTCTATGTTTTATTACGATTTCTTTGGCTTTTGAGACATAACTGAGGCACGACATCTACGTTTGTAAATAGAAGAATCAAGGGCCAGATACGTGTCTGACCTGACCGTAATATTCAAAGTACGCGTAATGCCAGATACGCAAAATACCAAATTAATAATTCGTATTTGACCATATAAGCAAATGGCCGCAATGTTTCGCATATGATCAGTTGGAAAAAGTTTCCAGATAAGTATAAATTATTAGACAATGGTTTTAATCATTTTAATGAAAGCTAAGTATATTGAACGCAGTGCGACATGGATCTTTTGGCACTTGACGGCGCCACTCTCGTTTTAAATAGGAAATGATAGCTTAGATTTTAGTTCCCTTATACTCACGCTTACACCCTAGGTCTTACAGACAGCCCACTATGCAGGGCGTGAATGAAGGCTGAAGAAACTTCGTGCCACCTCCTGGAGTGCCATGGCGTTGCAAATACAAGAAAAGAGTTCCTGGGGAATCCAGGGACCATGAGCGAAGCCTGCCATACACCATCGGCGGTTCTTCGTTTCCTAAAGGAGCTGGGCTGGCTCGAGTGAAGTTTCGGCTCATTTTCCACACGCAAAAATGGCCCTAAACTGGAGGCTTAATTGGGGAAAAATGTCCTCGTGGGAAGTAAGAAGTAAGTACTCACGCTTGCTGTCCAGCCGCGAGTCGGTGGCGGCGTGCTTCAGCCCGCCCTGGCTCATGGCGCCGCTACACGCGCTCAGAACCCATCTTATGTCAACTGAAAAAAAAAAAATACAAATTAAAAAAAAATACTTCATGTCACATAGCCTATGAGCTGCGTCTCATTTGGCCAGCGTTTCGTTTCGAAATAAAAGTGAAATATTAAAAAGTTTGCTAAACGCCACTTTTATTAATGTGCGTGAAATTGAATTTGCGTAGCTTGATTTCGGGTAAACGGAAGCAGAGATGTGGGTCATATTTAACTAGCAAGTTTTGATTAGGTACAATCATTAAACTAAGTTAAAACCTTGAAGGATGAAGTTGAAACATGAAAAGCTTGTGTTTTAATATTTCATTTACTTTCAATAATCGTACAGACTAAACTCCGAAGGTTGATCAATACGGAAAATCGGGGCCAGCATATTTTTTTAAACTATAAGACTATCGAAAAAAAATCAAACAATGGTTTCAAAAGAAAAAGTGTTGAAGCATATTTAAAAAACTTATAAAAACAACAGAATACATAAATAAATCATCGCCAGTAAAAAAATTCTTCAATGCTCTGAACAATAGAAATATATAAAGTACAGTCAACAGCACATCAACCTACTCAAATTCATTGCAAATTCGACTCTGCGGCCGCGGCATAAGAGATCATGCAGGGTAACTTGAGGTGCGGTCGACTGTACTTATTTGTATTAGGTAATTTCTTTTTTTTACCTATATTCACAACAGCAAAAGGATTCTTCATTTTCACAGTTAGAATAATGTCTCAAAAAAGCAAATGCAATGACGTAAAACAAATATGGCAACACTACTGTTTATTGCGGAAATGTCATAACATTGTTTACAATTTTTCGCACACACATTTGCTTGGACTTTTATCTTTTTTCACTTTGCACTTTTAAATCCTGTTTAGATAAATATATTTTTATATTTATTTATAACAGATTTAAAATTTATTAATTAATTGTTAATG